>NW_020769341.1:73325-93848 GCF_900518735.1 Pseudonaja textilis
TCCTTCCTTCCTTCCTTCCTTCCTTCCTTCCTTCCTTCCTTCCTTCCCCCTCTCCCTCCCGTCTTTCTTCTTTCCTCCTTCCTCCTTCCCTCCCTCCTTCCCTCCCTCTCACCTTCCTTCTTTCCACCTTCCTTCCTTCCTTCCCTCCTTCCTTCTCTCCCTCCTCCTCCTCTTTAAGATGGGTGGACTTCAACTCCCAGAATTCTGAGAGTTGATCCCACACATCTTAAAGTCACTGAGACCGAAAAACATTGCAGTAGTTAAGGGTGATATGTGAAGAGTTAAAGAAAGGCAAAAAATCACAACATATAAAAGAATACAAGTTTTGCAGTAACAGGGGATAGAAACAAAGCGAAAGGTTGGGAAAATGGGGCAAAATACTTAACTGTCTTGCTTAGTAGTGGAAATTTTGGGACTCATTTGTGCTTGTAAGTCGAGAACTACCTGTAGACCGTGTCTTGAAACTAACATTGGATAGAGGACATCCTGGAAGGATACACACATCTGAAGGAAAACCAACAAAAAGTTGGATTTTTAAGCCCTGTCCAAATCAAAATATTTTATGTCTGGCCATTTTCCCTCTTTCCTCAGCATTCTTGTCAGTCGAGAACACAGGGAGAAAAGGATGCAAAATTGTTGGCATTCCTAGCAGAGCTGAGAATTTGCAGGAAATTGTGAGTCTAGCCATCCGTGGAATTTTCTTCTCACAGCTTCCACCCACATCAAGAGAAGCTTTAGACACGGCCGTTCTTGACCAAGATGAAAAAATAGCCCAGCCAACAAAACACAACATTGCCTCTTTGGGATGATAATTTTTTAAAATCCCAAAATGATTTTTCTAAAGCAATTGGACTCTGTTTTTCCTTCTTTGTTTAAATTGGTTTCTCATACAAAATACAAAAATCCGAAAGCAAATAGTTGGAAAAATAAGGGGGAAAGGAGAAGGGTACACAAGAAGGGAGAAATGCGGAAAAAAAACACCACCCCAAAATGTGTTGACTTCCAACTCCCTGCTGGTGTAGTAGAATAAAACAGTAACGTCAAACCTTAACTTTTTATTTTTACGTAATAGTATAAACAAGCCATTTCTATAACAATAAATCTATCTAGTTGGTAAAATCCAAAATCCAAATTTCATTTTTTGCCCACCTCTGTTTTTTCTTGAAGACGTTTCGCTTCTCATCCAAGAAGCTTCTTTAGTTCAGGTTGAATGATGGAAGATGGAAGGATTTATATTCCTTGCAGTCATCTGGTTGTTAGTACTCTCTCTGAGAGTTGTTGAGGCCACTTGGAGGTTTAGCTTTGCCTTCAGGTTTCACCTGAGTAATGCAAACGGGTATGGAGCCTTCTTGGAACTGTTGAAAGGATTGTGTTGTAGTTTCGGGGCAGATGATGTCGCTGTGAGAGGGCCACTCAGTTTTGACCCAGGTGACCTCTTTGACCCAGGGGTGGAATTCAAATGTCTTAACAACTAGTTCTGTGGGCATGGCCTAATTTGCGCGTGTGGCTTGGTGGTCATGTGACTGAGTGGTCATGGCTTGCTGAGTGGGTGTGGCTTGGTGGTCACGTGACTGGGTGGGCATGGCTTGTATATTGTGAATATTTATGTAAATATTGAATTTTTTATTTAAAAAAATAGCAACTTTTACCCAAAATCAGGCAAAGCAGGCAGCCAGATTGAATTGCTCACGGAATCACAGAGTCACTCAGAGATCTACCTTTCTGCAATCTGCTGCCTGAGTCTGTCACATAAAATTTGCTTACAAGCAAACTCATAAAATTTTCTAGGAAGCCAACTCACAAAATTAACTCACAACACACCATGTAGGTAAATATTGAATTTTTTATTTAAAAAAATAGCAACTTTTACCCAAAATCAGTCAAAGCAGGCAGGCAGATTGAGTTGCTTGCAGAATCACAGATTCACTCACAGATCTACTTTTCTGCAATCTGCTGCCTGAGCCTGCACTGAAAAAATAGAAGTTTCAGTCCTAAAGAAGGTTCAGCTCTGCTCTCAGGCCACTTGTCCCCCCCACACCCCTGACTGGGCCTCAGGGAAGCCTCCTGGGTGAAGGCAAAGCAGTACAATCATCCTGGTTGCTCTTCTCTGCACTTTTTCTAGAGTCTCAACATCTTTTTACAGTGTGGTGACCAAAACGGGGTTCAGGACTCTGGGTGTGGTCTTACTAAGGCTTTATAGAGTGGTATTAGTACCTCCCTGGATCTCGATTGTATCCTTCTGTGAATGAAACTTAGGATTGCATTCGCTTTTAAACAGGCACACTGTTTAATGGATGATGGATTGTTTGTATTAAAAATAAATTTTAAAAATTATTATTTTTTTGGAAAATAAAAGGAGAGAAGCAACCTAGAAATAAGAAAAAAATGTCCTGACAGGGAGAACGATTAACCAGTGGAATTGCTTCCCTCTAGAAGTTGTGAGTGCTCCACCACTGGAGGCGTTGAAGAAGAGATTGGACAGCCGTGTGTCCAGGATAGTGCAGGGTCTCCTGCTTGAGGAGGGACCTTGGAGGTCCTCTAGTCCAAACCTATTGTTCTATGTACTAACCAGCCCAAAGAGATTTATCAGGAGGAGAGACATCTGGCATACAGTAACAAAAAAAATACTTTGATCTTTTCTCTAGGCCCTGAGGGAGTCTCAGTGGCTCATCTCCAACCTAAGGCTCTGACATCTTGAAAAGCGTATGCATTTATTCATTTATTGCATGCTCTGCGGAGATATTTTTTAATTTTTTCTTTCTTGTGGAGTAGCTGAAGGGAAATAGGACCGATGTTTCCTCTCACATTTGAGGTAATCTCCCTCCAACTTTTCTTGCGCTGTCCAAGACGACCGCCGATATAAAGTGGGGTTTTATTTAACCCTTGGTATGTTTGAGAGAGAGAGAGAGAGAGAGAGAGAAGGAGGGAGGGAAGATAAAACTGCTTTTCTAGAGACACGGAGAATGAGAAAAATAATTACAGGTAGGCTCAACTTAATGATCGCAATTGAGCCAAAATTTATGTTGCTAAGTGAGACACTGGTTAAGTGAATTTTGCCCTGTTTTATAATCTTCCTTGCCACTGTTGTTAAGTGAATCACTGCAGTTGTTAAGTGTGATGACTCGGAGTGTAACACAAACATAACAAAATCTAAAAGGTAAATAAATGTCCTTTAATGCCTCCAATTTGGCCACACTGTTCAATAATTCTCAGTTGGAGATAAAACGTATTCAAAAATAGTCTTCAAAAGAAAGCACTTAATCCGAACTTAATGAGGAGATAGAGGTGAAATAACAAATTAAAACAAACTACAATGAAGGAATTTCCACAACAGACCAAGATAAGTAATTACCGACTTCAAGGAGATAACAAGGCACAGTCTGTTGGAAGGATGCCAACTAAGATAACTTCAGCCCAAAATAACACACACTTTGCTTCTGGCAATGCTGTGTTGTAACTGTCTCTCTTATGTACTATTCTCCCCAGCTGCAACCAATGAGGGGGATCATGGCCGCTTCCTCTCTCATAAGCCAAGTTGTTGCCTTCTCCGTTCCTCCATGCATGTCCTAGGATGGAGAGGGGATGGGCCTGGTTCTTCCTCTGACTGCCCAGCCGGTCTCTGCCCTTCCCCAGCCTCCTCCACAACCTTTGGAGCCACACCTCCACTCCCTGTCAGCTGTTCCTCCTCTCCCTCAGAGTCCGACTCTAACAAGGGCATGACAATAAGGGCAACATGGTTGTTAAGTCAATTTGGATTTCCCGTTGATTTCGCTTGTCTGAAGGTTGCAAAAGGGCATTGTGTGACCGTGGGACGCTGCAACTGTTGTAAATACGTGCCAGTTGCCAAGCATTTGAATTTTGAACATGTGACCATGGGGAGGCTGCAACAGTCGTAAGTGTGAAAAATGGTCCCAAGTCCCCCTTTTTTGGTGCCACTGTAACTTTGAACGGTCCCAAATTGTTGTAAGTCGAAGAATATTTCTATTTCATTGTACACATGTTGTGCATTGACAATAAACATTTGACTGAATATGTCTATTGAATGATCAATAATCATCACTGATATTTAATTGAGGGTCCTGATATTTAGAAGTAATGTTCTTCTGGTAATTTCCCAGCCAAAAACTGAAGGAAAAACAACAACATTGAAATAATAAATTTTGGGCATAATACAGTATGTTTTCCCCAGTTTTAGCCTTGGTCACTCTATTCCTACATTCTATTCTGTTCTGTTCTATTCTATTTTCTATATTTTATATTATATTATTCTATTTTAATTCTATTTTCTATATTTTATATTCTATTGTATTTTCTATAAATTATATTCTATTCTATTCTCTATATTCTTTATTCTGTTCGGCTCTCCTCTTCTATTTTCTATATTTTATATTCTATTCTATTCTACTTTATATAAATTATATTCTATATTCTATTCTAATCTCTATATTCTCTATTCTATTCTGTTTTCCTCTTCCATTTCCTCTTCTATTTTATATATTCTATATTCTATTCTATTCTCTATTCTCTTCTTTTCTTATTTATATTCTATTTATATGCTAGTGTTTTTCAACCTTGGCAACTTTAAGATGTGTGGGACCTCAACTTCCTTGCTGGCTGGGGAATTCTGGGAGTTGAGGTCCACACATCTCAAAGTTGTTGAAGTTGAGAAATGCAGATTTATTTTCTCTAATCTTCCCTACACCCCTCTCAAGGGAGCAGAATAACCTTCCCTGTGCCCTCTCTTTCCACCCCTTAATTAATTGAAGAAATTGTCCAGATTTGTAGCTCAGGAAAAGACAATCAGTCCTGTTCCGAGAAGATTAATTGCAATCATCAGAGCATCTGGCCCTTTGGATGAAATATTTGACAACTTATTGACCTCAGGAGAGAGAAAAAAACTGATTTATTTGAAATTTTGCAATACTCTGCGGCATTGTGGAAGCTCCTTTATAGAGGGGCCACGGGGTTTCATTCCATTTTCCTCTCACTTGAAAAACATGAAGTAAACTTGTTGTTTACCTGTTCTCAAAGAAGATGTTGAACAAGTCTCCACCCAAAAATAAATACATATAAAAATCAGGGGCTTTTTGAGTACAAAGGTACAGATAGGAAAATGTTGGGTTTTTTTGTTTTTTTGCTTGCCTGGGATGTAAAAGTGCAATTGGGAACTGTGTCCCAATTCAGATGTGGTAATGAGACTCAACTGGTAGCAATTATTGACGGATCTCTCCGGCCCCTTGTATATATTTTACGATAATGGGTCATTGTCAGCTTTATTTGAGTTTTACAAGGGCGGGGGGTGGGAGGGGGGAGAAGGAAATCTGAGAAAGCAGGAAACCATTATAAGAAAGCATGTAATGACCTCCGTCCTGTAGCTTTGGAAATGCCCAAGTTTTCCCCCCCCCACTCTCGTTGAGAAATGCAAATGGTTGCAAAATGGTTGCAAGATGGCGGCCATCTTTTGGAACGGTGCATTAGCGGGGGAGAAGTCTTGAACGTCTTCCTTTGAACTTCAAATACAGATCGTCGTTGACATGTGACCATTAGGGTCTAAGTCACAAAGCTGGTCGGTCGTACGACCGTCCTGATTTTATAACCTTTTTGGAAGCCGTTGTTAAGCAGTGGTTGTCAGATTATTTGTAGCACATCTGACCAGCACATAAATAAATAATTCTGCAGGATTCATCTACATAACTTCTTTATATACAATATCATACAGCATATGATATCATACAAATGTTGCCGTGTCTCTTCAAAGAGTCCCCATTGGCTGACCTGTTGCTGTGTCTCTTCAAAGAGTCCCCATTGGCTGACCTGTTGCCGTGTCTCTTCAAAGAGTCCCCATTGGCTGACCTGTTGCCGTGTCTCTTTAAACAGTCCCCATTGGCTGACCTGTTGCCGTATCTCTTCAAACAGTCCCCATTGGCTGACCTGTTGCCGTGTCTCTTCAAACGGTCCCCATTGGCTGACCTGTTGCCATGTCTCTTCAAACGGTCCCCATTGGCTGACCCATTGCCGTGTCTCTTCAAAGAGTCCACATTGGCTGACCTGTTGCCGTGTCTCTTCAAACAGTCCCCATTGGCTGACCTGTTGCCATGTCTATTCCAGCTCATAATTACTTATATACTGACAGTGGTCATAAAACCATGGTTATTAAGTGAATATTGTGGTTATTGAGTGAGCCCATGGTACACTTATGGGACTGGACCTGCAGAAAACCAGAAGCAACAGTGAGTCATCCTCGACTTATGACAATTGAGCCCCAAATTTTTGTTGCTAAGAGAGACAGTTGTTAAGCAAGACAGTCTGTTGGAAGGATGCCAACCAAGATAACTTCAGCCCAAAATAACACACGCTTTGCTTCTGGCAACGCTATGTTGTAACCATCTCTCTTATATACTATTCTCCCCAGCTGCAACCAATGAGGGGGATCATGGCCGCTTCCTCTCTCATAAGCCAAGTTGTTTCCTTCTTCGTTCCGCCCTGTGTTTCCTAGGATGCAGAGGGGATGGGCCTGGTTCTTCCTCTGACTATGCAGCCAGCCTCTGCCCCTCCTCCACAACCACCGGAGCCACTCCCTGTCGGCTGTTCCTCCTCTCCCTCAGAGTCTGACTCTAACAAGGGCATGAGAATCCCTACCTATACTCACTGTACATCACTGTGTATCGTCTGACCCATCCACTCTGATCATTAAGTTCACAGGTGATACTACCGTCTTGGCTCTCGTTGCGGGTGGAGACGAAACAGCGTACAGGGGGGAAGATTCAAAAATTGTCCTCTTGGTGCCTAGAGAAC
Organism: Pseudonaja textilis; assembly: GCF_900518735.1. The sequence goes on from NW_020769341.1 coordinate 80,121, forward strand.
AACCTGCACCTAAACATCAGCAAGACGAAGGAGATGGTGTTAGACTTCTAGAAGAAGACAGGGGAACTCGCGCCACTTTACATCGAGGGGTGGAGAGAGTTTCCTCCTTTAAATTCCTGGGAGTTTACTTCACCGAAGATCTTACCTGGAAGATCAACCCAATCCAGGTGGCCAGAAAGGCCCGACAGAGACTCCATTTCCTCTGGGTCTTGCAAAAGAATAAAGTGGAACAACAACTGATAACCTCCTTTTACCGGTCCACAATAGAAAGCGTCCTCTCATATTGCATGACGGCGTGGTATGCTGGCTTGACAGCCGCGGATAGAAAGTCACTACAGAGGTGGCGAGCACAGCACAAAACATCGTGGGCTGTTCCCTGATACCACTAGATGACCTTGCTAGGGCTAACTGCCTTAGAAGAGTGAGGAAAATCCTCAGGGACAACTCACATCCCGGTCAGCACTTCTTCACTCTCCTACCGGAGGGAAGGAAATATAGAAGCATAGCCAACTGCACCAACAGGCCAAAGAACGGTTTCTACCTGTGGGCTGTCAGACTCCTGAACGGAAAATAACTCACGTCAAACATTGTATGACAGACTTGCAGGGCCGGTGCATTGGGCAACAAGGTCACATAGTGTAATAAGATTGGGACAGGGTTACGGACTTCTGTCCTCGCTGTGAGTTGTGTTGGTGTGTGTGTGCACGAAGGGAGGCTCAGTCAATTTCATTGAACACATGTTGTACTCTGACAATAGAGGTAATAATAATAAAGTAATAATAACTTTATGCAGTATATAAGTCTATGGGCTATTACAATGGGAGAGAGGGAGGAAAGAAGGAAGGAAAGAACGGAGGGAGGGAGGGAGCTGTGGTAGCATAGGGGTCAGAATGCAGTACTGCAGGCTAACTCACTTCTCACTGTCAGGAGTTCGATCCTGACCAGCTGAAGGTTGACTCAGCCTTCCATCCTTCCAAGGTGGGTAAAATGAGGACCCAGATTGTTGGGGGCAAGAGGCTGACTCTGTAAACACTTAGAGAGGGCTGTAAAAAGATTGGTAAATGTTATATAAGTCTAAAGAGCGACTGCTAAATGTTATCACGATGAGGAAAGCTGGTTCACAGGGATCTGAATAAACTGGGAAGTAGCCACCTCCCTGCTGTGAAAAGCTAAAGAACGCCGTGTAAAACCATCGAGAGAGCTCCAGACGGATAAAACCAACCAAGACAAAATAATATTTTTTAAAAAGCAGTCAGAAGTTCAAAGTCTGGGATGCGGGAGAAATGTAGCAGAGAGCATCTCTGCCGTGGCTGAGTTATGACGCTCCTGTTAAATCTATTCCCCACCCACCCACCCCCAAATCCTCCCTTAAGCCATCCTTCTTAGCTCTTGGAAGCCGAGGGAGCAGGGATCAGCTGTCAGTTGCCCCCACCCAACTTAAAGCTCTGGCTGTCCCCAGTGTGATTTATAGAACTCAGGTGCCAAAAATACCAAGTCTTTGTTCTCAAGTCTTCAGACTTCAAACCTTGTTTGGCAGGGGAGAACTTTGTGTGCAAAAATTATACCATTTGGATTTTTGCATTGATTTTGGAAGAGTGGTCTCAGGAGATGCCACGCCTCACCAAGAAACTAGGTTGTGGTTCCTTGTATGTATGTATGTATTTGCTGTGTTTCCCTGAAAATAAAACCTTGTCTTATATTTTTTTCTCCATCAAAACAGGTCTTATTTTCAGGGGATGCCATCCACTGACTAACCTCACTTGTGCACATCACCTCCAGCCTCCTTTTCGCTGTCAGGGGCCTTCAGGAACTTCTTCTTCTGCAACCGGCAAGGCTTTCCTGAAGGCTTCTGCAGATGATAACAGACCTCTGGATCGATCCGGAGCTTTCTTATCAGCTCCAGAGGCCTTCAGGAAAGCCTTGACAGCCTTGCCGGCTGCAGAAGAAATGGGCCGGTAAGGCAGGTGTCAGGGGGTGTGAGGCCTGGCTACAACTGTGCAAAGGGAAGTAGTAGGGCAGCTCTACAACACCCCGATCCCCACCCTAGCTTAATTTTTACCCGTCCACTCTGGAGTGGGCTGGATCTTAATTAGGGCTTATTTTGGGAGTAGGACTTATATTGGGTTCATGTGTAAAAAAAATCAAGCTAGGACTTACTTTCAGGGTAGGTTGTATTTTGGGGGAAATGGTGTATATATAACAGATAACAGATAATCAGAGTTGGAAGGGAGCTTGTGGGTCATCTAGTCCAACCCCCCGCCCAAACAGGAGATCCTACACCATTTCTGACAAACGGCAGTCCAGCCTCTTCTTGAAAGTCTCAAGTGATGGCGCTCCCACAACTTCCAAGGGCAACTTCTGTTCCATGGGTTGATTGTTCTCCCTGTCAGAAAGTTTCTCCTTATTTCCAGGTTGAAAAATCTCTCCATGTTCAGTTTCCATCCATTATTCCTTGTCTGGCCTACAGGCGCTTTAGAAAATAGCTTGACCCCCTTCCTCCTCTCTGTGGCAGCCCCTCAAATATTGGAAGATGCTCTCCTGTCTCCCCTGGTCCTTCTCTTTACTAGACTAGCCAGGCTCAGTTCCTGCAACTGTTCTTCATATGTTAAGCACTTCAGTGTCAATGTGTCATATTAAATAAAATATCGACTGACAAGTCAAGAACCAACCTAAAACTTGTTCTGTCAGGAAATTTCTCTTTAGTCCTAGGTTGGTTTCCATCTGTTGCTTCTTATCCTGCCTTCAGGAGCTTTGCGGAATATCCGATCTTCTAGACCAGGGGTGTCCAACCTTGGCAACTTTAAGACTTATGGACTTCAACTCCCAGAATTCTGGGAGTTGAAGTCCATAAGTCTTAAAGTCTTGGCAACTTTAAGTCTTGAAGTCCATAAGTCAACTTCAAGTCTTGAAGTCCACAAGTCTTAAAGTTGCCAAGGTTGGATACCCCTGTTCTAGACCAACCCACCCCTCAAGCAGGAGAATCTATCCCATTTCAGACAAATGGTTGTCGATTCTCCTCTTGAAAACCTCCAGGGATGGAGCACCCACAACTTCTGGTGGCAAGCCGTTCCACTGGTTAATCGTTCTCATTGCCAGGAAATGATTCTGTCAGGAGAAAAACAACGCAAAATAGAAAGAAACCTGCATTTTCACGACTCTCGTGGCTGATTTTTTTTAAAAAAATATTTCTAACACTCTGCATAATTAAGGCACGGAGACTTTGCAAACTCTTTTATGAATTCTGCCCACATCCATTTTTCTGCTTCCTGGTCCAGGAGCACCCAAAACCATCACGGGAGCTGGAAAGGAGGAGAACGTTGCAAGCTTTTCCAGAAGAATTTAATTTCCTTTCAACTCGAACTCCCAACTCCCAAATTAGCTATTCGCTCTTTTCCCTTTCACATGTTTTTCAGGGCCTGCAAACCTATAAAACCACTTTCTTGGCCCACAAGGCAAATTTGGGAAACATTTGCCGTTTTTCACTGTCCATGTGCTCAGCATGGGCCTTCTGGATTGATGGGTCAGAGAGTAGCTTGCTAAAACTAGCGGGAATTTTGGCGAGGATTTATTTAGACTAACACTTGTGATGTGTGCGTGTGTGTGTGTTTTAATATTATTAAGATCAATTGTCTACTAGGTTTTATGGCAAGGGAAGTCAGGATAGGCTATGACACTCTAAATCTCTAGCTTTATGGAAGATTGAATTCATCTCATCTTCGTCCACAGGACAATAAGAATCCTAGCTTAGAAGATTTGGGGCAAATTATGACGTTTATAATTATCGTTATTTGATTGCTTTGCATGCATCCTGCATTGGAGACAAATTCCTTACAACTCGACTTATTACAACAGTTTGTTTAAAAGTTCAAAGTTAAAACAGCACTGAAAAAAGTGAAATTTGACCGTTTTTCACACTTACGACCGTTGCAGCATCCCTACAGTTATATACCGTATTTCCCCATGTATAAGCACCCCCTTTGTATAAGCCACCTCCCCAATTTTTGGACTGTGAAGTTTTGAAAAAAATATTTTATTAGAGAAACAAGTTATGAAGAAAGAAAATTTACAAAGAAACAAAATTCGACGTCTAGATCTACAACTTCGGTCATGACGCCGAAAGCGGTGCGGGCGACGCTAGCAATCTACGCATCGGAACGAGAGTAGGAACGAAGCATTCAGGCCGATGCCTAGCGTATGCATTTCTATCGCGTACTCGCACTCGTAATCGTATCATCACGTACAATTTTTACAAAAAAGTATAGCATACTGCTGGAAAACCAGTTTATTCCTACTTTATTATTTTATGCATTTTTCACGTATAAAAAGTGTACCTGCTTTGTATATGCCACCCCCCTACTTTTTGGGCTTGAAAATTTTGGAAAAAAGGGGTGGCTTATACATGGGGAAATACGGTAATCAAAATTCAGACACTTACCGTGTTTCCCCAAAAATAAGACCGGGTCTTATATTAATTTTTGCTCCAAAAGACAGATTAGGACTTATTTTCTGGCTAGGACTTATTTTGGTGGAAATACCGCACCAAAATGCATCCATCTGGCTGACCATCTTAACAGGGGCTTATTTTGGGGGGTAGGGCTTATATTATGAGCATCCTGAAAAAAATCACACTAGGGCTTATTTTCCAGTTGGGTCTTATTTTGGGGGAATATGGTTCCAAATGCATCCGTATGGCTGACACTCTTAACTGGGCCTTATTTTCAGGGTAGGGCTTATATTATAAGTGTTATATATTTGCATACTTGTAATACTGCATTCTGATTGGTCCGCCAATGCTGCCTATTGATTGGTCCATCCTGAATACTTGAATACTGTTATGCGATTGGTCCGCCTGACGGCGGGAAGTTTAAGGAGCCGTCATTGGCTGCGAGCCGCGAGCAGCCGCTATAAAGGAGGCTGCCGCGGCTCCGGTTTTGTTGAAGTTACTGAGAACAAATAAAGAGTTGAATTCACACTGGTCTCGAGTCGGATCTTTTCCCACGACAGAATAAGCATCCTGAAAAATCATGCTAGGGCTTATTTTCCAGTTGAGTCTTATTTTCAGGCAAACACGGTAGCAACTGACTCACTTTTATGACGGTCGCAGTGTCCGGGGGGGTGTCATGTGATCCCCTTTTGCGACCTTCTGACAAGCAAAGTCAATGGGGAAGGCAGATTCACTTAATAATCAGGTTACTAACTTATCAACTGATTCATTTAACAACGGCGGCAAGAAAGATTGTAAAACGGGAAGAACCTCGCTTAATACATTTCTCGCTGAACACCATATATTGTGGGCTCTATTGTGGTTGTAAGTCAAAGACTACCTGTACAATCACATTTGGCCAAAGTATTCAAATTAGCCTTTTACGGGTAGTCCTCGACTTACAACTGCAATTGAGCCCCAAAGTTCTGCTCCTGAGTTTTGCTCTATTTTATGACCTCTCTTGCCACCGTTCTTAAATGGATCACTGCAGTTGTTCAGCTAGTAACACAGTTGTTAGGCGAATCTGGCTTCCCCGTTGACTTTGCTTGTCAGAAGGTCTCAAAAGGTGATCACGTGACCTTGGGACACCATGACCGTCATAAATATGAGTGAGTTGCTGAGCACCTGAATTTTAATCATGTGGATGGGAGGATATTGCAACAGTCCTAAGTGGGAGAAACAGTCATAAGTCACTTTTTTCCAGGGCTGTCATAACTCCAAACGGTTACTAATCTTTTAAAGACCCATAATCCCATGAGGGGCGGAGTCTGGGTGCTGTGGTTCACCAGCAGCTGGTGCAGACAGCAGAGGTATCGGACAGTGAGGACAAAGGGGAACCATTCGGGGAGTCTGGCGAGGACTCAGATGAGAGTCCTGCATCTGATGCAGGGATGGGGTCAGGACTATCTGGGAGTGGGGTGCTGCATCCGGAGTCTGGAAGCAGCGAGGCAGAGGACTGAGGGGAGTCTGTTTCCAGTGTGCGTGTGCGCAGAGCTGCTAGAAGGAGAGAGCAGCTGAAGCAGAGGGGGTGACTCAGGAGTAAGACTGGAAAGTGACTGTCCCTCCCATAAGGGATAAAAGTCAGCCCTTGGTGACGTGCTCTTTGCAGGAAGCAAGGAAGTTCATTAGATTCTGAATCCTCAGTGAATCCCTGCGAACTCTGGTTTGTTTTTGCTGGAACTCCTGTCGGTTTATATTCTAAGTAATTGGACTTCTGTTTCTTGGCAGCCTTCTACAACCCTGAAAGGCGTGACACACTTATCTCAGAGAATTGTGTATAATTAGTTCTGGTTGGGAATGCAAGAGATTCCCAACGTTGCATTCAAATAGGTTTGATTTTACACTCAGTTTGTGTTTCCTTAATTTGGACAAAGCCTGGGTCAGAACACTGGGCAACTGAATGGAGCAGAGTGATGATTCCTGGCCAGATGCCCTTCTTGTTGCCAATGCGGAGTTTTGTTCAGCAGATATATTTTCAACGTGCCCAGAGAAATAGCTGCCTCTCCCTAGGATCAAACTCACAGCCTCCTGATGGTGAGGCGAGAGTTCCCCTTTAGGCCACTGCACCATTCCCAGACGGTTACTAAATGAACTGTTGTAAATCAAGGACTGGCCGCATCTTACATAAAAATCTATTTATCTATCAGTTCAATTGACCCGATGTCAGGATTTGGGGTACAAATTTCAGTACATGGGCAAAACCAAGCCAGACAATCAAATCCTAAAATTTTAAAGTTGATTTTCTTTCTCAAAAGAAGAATTTCATCTTTCTTTCCCTTAAATGTCCTGCTGTCGTTGCGTTGTTTTTTTCCAGCTCATTTCAGCATTTCATTCCAGCTCACTTCAGCATCAAACCTCTTCCCAAACTTGCACTTGTCCCCTATGACATTAGCCATTCCTCCAGTTGTGTATCATCCGTAAATCAGATCAGCATTTCCTAAACCACTTTGTCCAAGTTTTAATAAAAACGCTGACATCTTTTGGATTCAGGACCAAACCTCCTGCCGTTCGTTCACTCCAATACGGTAGGCAACCATTGATCAACATCTCCAAGTAGATTTATATGATAGCTGAGTAATTATATCTAATCAGCCTAATTTGGATGTCTGATTGAAGTTGGAAAAAATCCTGGATTGTGTGTTTCTGCTTCTTTTCAAACATGAACTTACACAGAACTGGTCTCTGTTTCTCTGGTATCTGAAGACACCAAGCTACCGAATTCCTTCCTAACTCTGGTCATGGAAGAACCTCCATAAACTGATGGCTTCTTCTGCTCTTCATACATTGTTAAGTGGTGGCTTTTGTCCTCTTAGACCAGAGGTGTTTGACCTTGGCAACTTGAAGACCTGGGGACTTCAACTCCCAGAATTCCTCAGCCAGCCAACGGGAATTCTGGGAGTTGAAATCCACGCATCTTCAAGTCGCCAAGGTTGGGAAACAGAGTAATTAGGGACCTTGGAGGTCTTCTAGTCCAACCCCCGATCAAGCAGGAAACCCTATATCAGTGGTGGGTAACCTTTTTGGGCTCCTGTGCCAAAAATTGTGGGTGTGCTCGCACGCTCGTGAGCCAGCACCCAGAAGGCAATGCAACGCCCCCCCCCGCCACCCGCTTACCTGCACTGTGCCTCCCAGCTGATTTTGAGCCAGTTTGAGACCTTTTTTGGCTTCCCAGGGGCTTGAGGAAGCCTTTGGCAGCCTTTGCAGGATGAAAAAACTGTTTCGTCACTTCTGGTATTACAGGAAGTGATGAAACAGGCCTATCATTCGTCCTGAAAAGCCTCGGAAAGGCTTTTTCCAAGCCTCTGGGAAGCCAAAAAAGGCCTCAAACCGGTCAAAAAAAAAAATCAGCTGTGAGGCGCGTGCATGCGCAGTGAGGTAAGTTTGCCTGCGGCTTGCGTGCCAGCACAAATGGCTCTACGAGGCATACCACAACAAAAAGATTTGCCATCACTGGTGTAGCATCTCCCACTTGGACGGTGGTTGGACTAAATGACCAACAAGCTCCCTTCCAACTCTGATTATCTGTTATCTGTAGATAAATAAATACTTTAGCCTCCAGCCTCCCTGATCACATTCATTGCTCTTCTCTGCACCCTTGCTAGAATCTCAACCTCTTTTTCTACATGCCTTGCAACCGAATGTCAAATTTGTCCCAGTTTTGCAAGGACTTTACTGATGCTTCCTAGTGCCGATTGGGGAATTCTGGGAGTTGAAGTCCATACATCTTCAAGCCGCCCAGCTGGAGAACCATTGCAGACTCATTTTCCACTGAACCCAGCTTGGCACCAAAACGGCCCAGCTCGCCTTAATTTCCGAGCTTCGATCTGTGCCAGGAAAACCACGATTGTCTTCCCATCAAGAATTTCCAGACTGTCTGCCTGATTAATAGCAGAGATAGATATTTGAACGGTTGAGTCATGTCCAGCCCGTCAAGAAGCATTTCTCGTAAGCTCGCCACGAGGAAGGCTGGACAGAAACGCGAGGCGTTGCCAAGTCTGAACCTCGAAGCGGGTCAAGAAGAAGAGCTTACTTGGACATCTTGTCCCCCTGCGATGACGGGAACGTTTGTTAAAATGGGGGTTCTGAATTCAATTTGGGATTTAACTTCTCCTGCAATTGATTAGGGCTGGATTCTCTTCGCCTATTTCTGCATTTTCGCTGTTTGCAAGAAACAGAGCTCCCTTTAACAATGGATGGAAACTGGTCGAGGAGAGATTCAACCTGGAAATAAGGAAAAACTTTCTGACAGTGAGAACGATCAATCCCTGGAACAGAAGTTGCCCTCGGAAGTTGTGGGAGCTTCATCCCTGGAGGCTTTCAAGAAGAGATTGGACAGAAATGTTATAGGGTCTCCCGCTTGGGCGGGGTGGTGGTGGACTAGATGACCTACAAGGTCTCTCCCAGCTCTGATTATCTGTTATTTAGATTAAATCCTTCCAGATTTGCTCCACGTTGAACAAACTTTCTAGCGTGAGGAGAATTCGTGAGACATCAGGGTTTTATCTGAATGGTCATATGACTCTTGGGAGGTCTCGGATTGGCTACTTGGAAGCACATGACTTCCTTCATTTGCCAAGCAGAAGGCAGTCCGGAGTTTGGTCTCAGTTTGGAAGGAGCGTTGGTGGCATCCAACCCCTAAGCATGAGATAGAGGGAAAAAAACGCTTCACATCTTTTAAAAAGAAATATCAAATATTAATATTGAAGAGTAATATTAATAATAGGTAGTGCCTGAATTTGATCATGTCGCTGTGGGGATGCAAACGATGTTAATGGCTTTTTGGAACGCCGTTGTAGTTTTGCATAGCTGCTAAATAAATGGTTAGCCAAGGACTTATATGCCACTCCTTTTAGAGTTACATTTTAAATAATATTTTATACCTTTGATAAAGGATAGATGGATAAATAGAGATAGATAGATAGATAGATAGATAGATAGATAGATAGATGGATGGATGGGTAGGTGAATAGGTAGGTAGATAGATAAAGATGAGAGAAAGATGATATAGATAGATGAGAGAAAGAGAGGTACAGGTAGATAGGTAGGTAGGTAGATAGATGATATAGATACTGTAGATGAGAGAGAGAAAGAAAGGAAGGTAGATAGATGAGAGTTGAGAGAGAGAGAAATGATATAGATAGATGAGAGAGAGACAGGAGATAGGTAGATGGGTAGGTAGGTAGATGGATGGATGGATAGATAGATAGATAGATAGAAAGAGATGGTATACTGTAGATGAGAAAGACAGGTAGATAGATGAGAGATGAGAGAGAGAAATGATATAGATAGATGAGAGAGAGAGATAGGAAGGTAGATGGTAGATGAGAGATTGTTTTTTTATATTTATTTGATTTATTTGATTATTTGATTTAGTATTTTATTTGATTTTAGTATTTATTTGACAAATCAAATCACTTACAAGATACAAGTATAAGAATAAATATAGTTTTGAATACCTGAGATAGATACTTAGAAGAAAAATAAAAAACAATAGGACAGAGACCGTAGGCACAATTGGTGCGCTTATGCACCAATCATAAGAGATGATATAAATAGATGAGAAAGACTGGTAGGTAGGTAAATAGGTGGATGGATGGATGGAGAGAGAGAGAGAGACAAGTAGATAGATGCATTTTCATACATCTCCTTTATCTTTCTCACTCTCTCTGTTTTTGCCTAATTGGTTTCCTGCTTTAGCCAATTAATTGTTTATGATGTTTGCCGATATTTAACAAATAGACCTGAACCTCTGTTGTTGTTTTTTCCCCACCTGAAGGGCATTTATGCTTGTTTTGATCTGAATACAGTGGTACACTGGGAGGAGATCAAACCAACCTGAAAATTAACCAGGATTATTCAGCCCTGGACTAGTCACCCGGTAAAAAGCAGATTCCTTCATTTCAACTAATGACAGAAGGAAGTTGACCCAATTTGTCATCTAGGTTTAGGGGAACATCTAATACATATCGATTTTACAGAAGACAATGTTGAAAAAGCACTATGCAATTTAAAACCATCTCTATCTGTTGGACCGGACGGAATATGTGCCTACTTCTTAAAAAAGTTATCCACTGCCATAGCCGAACCTCTAAGCATAATCTTTGAAAAATCTTTCAGGACCAGCTCCTTGCCTAACCTATGGTCACAAGCCACAGTCATCCCCATCTTCAAAAAGGGAGACCCCAGCCTAGTTGAAAATTACAGACCAATCTCCTTATGCTGCGTCACCTGTAAATCATGGAATCAATTATTAACCAATCCATTATCCTCCACTTAGAGACAAACAATCTACTCCCTAATAAACAATTTGGTTTCAGGAAAAAACTATCCTGTAAACTGCAACTCTTATACTGCAAAAACATATGGACTACACAACTCGATCAGGGCAAAACAATAGACGCAATCTACATAGACTTCTGTAAAGCCTTTGATTCAGTGGTACATGACAAACTACTCCTAAAACTAAAATCTTATGGTATCTCTGGACAACTGCATAACTGGATAGAAGCATTCCTGAAACAGACAACAAATGGTCAAAATTGGGAGCGTCCTATCAAATTCTGTACCTGTCAACAATAGTGTCCCCCAAGGCAGTGTTCTGGGACCAACTCTCTTCATATTCTACATAAATGACCTCTGTGATCATATCAAGAGCAACCACGTTCTTTTCTCTGATGATATAAAGCTATTCAATACCACAGAAAATACTGCTACCCTTCAAAAAGATCTTGACTATGTATCAGAATGGTCAAACAAATGGCAACTTCAAATCTCAACAAATAAATGCTCTGTCTTACATATTGGCAAAAAAAATCAGAAAATAAAATACAAGCTGAATAGTCAAGATCTTGTTGATGATCCAAGCTCTGTCAAGGACCTTGGAATACTCATCTCTAATGATCTAAGTGCTAGAGCCCACTGCAACTACATAGCCAAAAAGGCATTAAGAGTTGTTAACCTAATCCTACGTAGCTTTTTCTCTGGTAATATCACGCTACTAACCAGAGCATATAAAACATTTGCTAGACCAATACTCGAATACAGCTCATCAGTCTGGAACCCACATTACGTATCTGATATTAACACAGTTGAGAAAGTCCAGAAATATTTCACAAGAAGAGTTCTCCACTCCTCTACTCGTTGTAGAATACCTTATGCCACCAGACTTGAAATTCTAGACCTAGAAAACCTTGAATTACGCCGTCTTCGATCTGATCTAAGTATGGTATACAAAATCATACATCACAATGACTTACCTGTCAATGAATACTTCAGCTTCAACCATAACAACACAAGAGCACACAATAGATACAAATTCAAGGTTAGCCGCACCAAACTTGATTGCAAGAAATACGACTTCAGCAACAGAGTGGTCAATGTCTGGAATACTCTACCTGACTCTGTGGTTTCTTCCCCAAACCCCCAAAACTTTAACCTTAGACTGTCTACTATTGACCTCACCCCTTTCCTAAGAGGTCTGTAGGGGGCGTGCATAAGCGCACCAACGTGCCTACCGTCCCTGTCCTATTGCTTCCTTTTATTTTTCTTATATGTACCCATTTCATGTATTCATAACTATGTATATACTTATACCTATTATCTTGTAAGCAATTGACAAATCAAATAAATAAATAAATAAATAAACATCCAGGTGGTGGGTGGTGGAAATGGGATGTCGATGTTGAAGCAAGAAAACCGCTATTCAAGGTTTATTTTAACCAAGCCTTCCCGTTGCCCTTCCACCGTTCGCCCTGGAGAGAAAGTTCTCATCCACGCATTGCTGCTTTCCGTGCCATGTGTTTCCCTGGTGATCTATTCCATATGTTTAGCTGTGCTCGGCAATGAACACAATCTAGCTATTAGCTTCCTCACCCAAAATCAACATTCCTGGGAGTCCTTCAAAAGTCAGGCGCAGCTCTGTGTCACAAAAGAAGAAGACCTGTCCTGGAGGCACACCTGAACCTGTGTCTGTACTACAGTGCAATGTCAATGGCGAAGCCTGATTCACTTAACAACCGAGAATCTAACTTATTCGCTGCCATGATTCACACACTCAAAACAGTAGAGATGGTGGTAGACTTTAAGAGAAACCCTCCCATACTATCACCTCTTACAATGCTAAACAACACAGTATCAAGAGTGGACACCTTCCAATTTCTAGGTTCTACTATATCGCATGACCTAAAATGGACACCTAAACATCAAAAACGTCATCAAAAAATGCAGAACGAAGAATGTTCTTTCTGCGCCAACTCGGGAAGCTCCAACTGCCCGAAAGGAGCTGCTGATCCAGTTCTACAGAGGAATGATGGAGTCTGTCATCTGCACCTCCATCACTGTCTGGTTTGGTTCTGCAACCCAACAGGACGGACACAGACTCCAGAGAGGAATTAGGACTGCAGAAAAAACAACGGCTACCCACCTGCCTTCAATCAAGGACTTGTATACTGCACGAGTCAAAAAGAGGCCTATGAAAATATTTACAGACCCCTCACATCCCGGACATAAACTGTTTCAACTCCTTCCCTCAACACGACACCATAGAAACCTGCACACCAGAACAGCTAGACACACAAAGACAGTTTTTTTCTCCTGAACGCCATCACTCTGCTAAACAAATAATTCCCTCAATACTGTCAATACTTCGCTTTACTACAATGTTAAGTCAGAGAGCAGACGTATAAAAAGCAGGCCTAAAATAAAACATCGAATGGATGTAGCAAAGGCGTTTTCGGTGGCTCCCCTCCAAAGTCTGGGTCACGAATAATGGCTGGATTGACAGAATGGGCAAACCCACAAAGGCACTGGGTGCAAATATCCCTTCCCCTTATTTTGTATTTTGTGTTACAATTGGACGGAGCTGGTTAAGCAAAACTTGGCCAGTTATGACTCAAGAGCAGGACATCTATTTCCCCAGGCCAAGGTTGAATCAGGACTTTTAATTATGATCTGAAGGCTTCCTTCAGAAGACAGGTAGTCCTTGACTTAAGTGACTCTCTCCCCTCCCTTCCCCTTTGTCCTCTATTTATGTCCTTCCTCGTGTTTTTTCTTTTTTTCCCCCTTCCCCTTCCCTTCCTTTCCTCATGCCTTGCCTTTCCCTTTTGCCTTCCCTTCCCTTCCTTTCCATCTATCTCTCTTCCCTAGCTCTATACAAGTGTTTTTAGAGGGAGGGAGGGAAGGGAGAGAAAGGCACATACTGATAGATAGATAGATAGATAGATAGATAGATAGATAGATAGATAGAT
>NW_020769341.1:100825-114741 GCF_900518735.1 Pseudonaja textilis
GAGTAAGGATACAGGAAATAGGGACGAATAAACGGGGAGAATAGGACAGGGACGGGAGGCACGATGGTGCCCTTATGCACAGACCTCTTAGGAATGGGGTGAGGTCAATAGTGGATAGTCTGAGGTTAAAGTTGAGTTTGGGGGGTTGGAGGATGTAACAAGAGGTGTAGGGACCGAGTAAAATGTGGGGGGAGGGGAAAGAAGCACCCGTCAGCCGGGAAGTAAATTAAATCTTTATTCTGCCATACATATTTATATTGATGGGCTCTCGGCCGAGCCCAGACTTGGATATACAATGTAGAAAGCAAAAGCAAGGCTTATTGGACCCCGTAAAAAGGCAGACCTTCAGGCCAGAAAATCCACTCGTGGTGCAGTCGGGAACTACCTCACCTGAACTTAAAATTTGCCCTGTTGGTCAACCGTTGAAGACGATTCCAATTTTAAAAAGTAGGGGTGGTTTGGTTGGTTTCCTGTGTTTTAATTTATTTATTTTAAAAAAAGGGGCGGGGGGTTGAAATGGTTCGAAAAAGTCTTCCCGAGAGGACGATGCCATTCAATTCAGGTAACCCCGAATCATTCGCGCTGGGCGCGTTGTGTACGTGCACACAAGAGGGGAGGAGGGTTGACGTGTGCAGAGCCTGGCTTGGGTGTTTGTAAACTGCTTCGCTGTTGGACTGAGGTTGAAATAATGGAGAAACATCTTAATGGTTATAACAATAAGAAGACTAAGAATAGCCGTGCGACCGCGGGCTTGTTTGTTAAAGGGTCTGTGGTTCCGTGAGGCACTCCGAGAAGGATGTCTGTGCATAGTCGGCTACTTCTTCAAAGCGAGACATGATTTTATTCCTGAAACTGAGAAAGCTCCTTAATCGCAGGGGAGTTAAGACCAGGGCGACACGGAAAGCATAGTTCGGTTTATTCCTGGCAGCAAAAGGAGCCATCCAATGATCCGTCTCTCTGGCACATCATCACCCTCTGAAGGACGTGGGATGTCCACGGGGTGTTTGGGCAAGTCCCACTCTTTATCCTGGGGCAGGCGTGGGATTGTTAGATTGGAAGGAGGGAGGGAGGGAGGGGAAGAATGAGGTGGAGGTGAAGGTGAAGGTGGAGGAAAATGGAGAAGGAGAAGAAAGAAGGGAGGAATGAGGAGAAGGACAAGGGAGAAGGAAGAAGGGGAGGAGGAAAAGAGGGAGGGGGGGAGGGGAAGAATGAGGTGAAGGTGAAGGTGGAGGAAAATGGAGAAGGAGAAGAAAAAAGGGAGGAATGAGGACAAGGGAGAAGGAAGTAGGGGAGGAGGAAAAGAGGAGGGGAGGGAAGGAAGGAAGGAAAAAAAACAAGAGGAGGCCCAGGCCTGGGAATTTTACCCAGGCTTTCTGAGTGACAGATCTTCCTATCGTTGAGGGGGGGAAGGAGGAAAAGGGAGAGGTAGAAGGAATAAGAGAGGAAGGGAGGAATGAGGACAAGGGAGGAGGAAAAGAAGAAGGGAGGGAAGGAAGAAGAAGGAGTAGAGGAAGAAGGAAGAAATGAGAAGGAGAAGGGAGGGAGGGAGGGAGGGAGGGAGGGAGGGAGGAAGGAAGGAAGGAAGGAAGGAAGGAAGGAAGGAAGGAAGGAAGGAAAAAAAATAAGGAAAGAGGCCCAGGACTGGGAGTTCTACCCAGGCTTCCTGAGTGCCAGGTCTTCCTACCATTGTATCAGACGCTTCCCAAGAAAAACAACAACACAAACACTCTTGTGTGCCTCTCAACCAGAAAGCTGCGAGGCCTGGCTGAAAGCAATAAGCAGTCGAGAACACAAGAGAGAAGATACGCACAGCCTTGCTGGTAAGCCGGCAAAATCTTGACCTAATTTCTCCTGAAAGGATGGAAATAATAAAACTTGAGGGGGAAGCAGGGAACCAGTAACGCAAAAGACCAAGAATTGCCAAAGAAATTTTTGTGAGGATTAAAAATTCCGGGGAGGGAAGGGTTTATGATGGAGGGCGGGGGGGAAGAAGCAGATTATGACCCACGTGGTCGTTGAGGGAGATCTTCGGCACTTCCTTCCAAAACCATAGCAAATTTCTCCCCTACCATCCTCCTACCCCGTAACTCGGGGCTCTCCAAATTTAGCAACTTGGAAGAATTCTGGGAGTTGAACTCCACCTGTCTTGCAAGTTGCCATGTTTGAAGATCCTCCCTAGCGCAACGGATCGGGAGTACGCGTGCAAGTTTTATCTCCGCTCCGGATAACTTCCTCTCGGCGACCCGCAGCTGGCTGCTACTTATCGGAGCCTTTCCGTGGCCGGCGGAACGTGGGGGTGTCCTTGTTCAAGGCGTAGATCCTACGGGAGAACTCCTCAAATTCCCCCAGCACTTGATCGTCGCACTCCACGGCCACCGCGTGATCCACCGGGATGTAGTTGAAAGCTGCAAGCTGGTCTCCCGAACCGAAGCCCATGGCCTCCAGGCCCATGATCTCTTCCGCCTGCTCCACAGTACAAAGCAGCTCGGCACCCAGCGCGCCGCAGAAGATGCTGGGCCGCTCGCGAGCGGCGGTCCCAGGCTGCTCGCTGGAGAACGGGAGGCCGTTGATGGCCCGTGAAGGTCCCCGGAGAGAAGCTGGAGGGTTCCGGCAACCGCTCGAGCTCCTGTTCTCGCCGTTGACGCCGAGCCGCGAATCCTCCCCCGTTCTGCTCCTCTCTTTCGAGAGGTCAATGGAGGTATCTAAGGAGGAGGATAAGGAGACCGCCGTTTTCTCCGCCTCTCCCGCGATGGGCTGGGTGAAAGCTGAGTTGTGACTCGGAAGTTGGGACTTGTGCAGCAGTCTCTCGTTCTCGGAGTTAGCCCGTTTGCGAAGACCCTTGTCCGGAGATGGGTGGTTGCCAGAAAAGCCAACATCCAAACCCCCAAATGCTGAACTTTGTCTCTTTGGAACGGGGATGGCGCTGGAAACGTGGTGACGATCACTGGAAAGGAATAGGAGAAAGAGGGTTAAAATCAGCGGGCCTTCGAGGAAGAGCTGTGCAACTTTCAGAGGGCTACCGAGAACCCCGGAGAAACACAAGACCTCCCCCTCCCAGATCTGCTATTCAGATTCATTCTCTGTAAACGAGGGGATATCAAACACGATTTCATTGAGGTTGCACAATCCCGTATCAGGGTTGTGTTTGACCTTGGGGGGGGCTGGGAGGGGGGGCATGACCATGGTGGGTGTGGCCAGCTCAATGTCACTCAGGTCAGGAGCACCTGTGATGGCCTGAGCTCTCTGGCACTGAAAACGAGTTCCTGAGCACCATTTTGGGTTGCAACGGAGTCCCGCAACCCTCTGCTAGTGAAAAACAGAGCTCGAGGCGGCCTTTGCAAGCTCAGTTTTCGGCTGCAATGGCCTCCTACAACCCCCTACCAGTGCAAACGGAGCTTGGGAGTGCCACACACAGAGCCCTTCTGAGGTCCATTTTCTCTGGCAGAGGCATTGCGGGCCAGCCCTTCTCTGTATCCAGGCCGGCCTCCCGGGCCAGATCTAAGCACCCCGCAGGCTGAATCTGGCCTCTGGACTTTGAGTTTGACACCCTTCCTGTAAATAGTTTGGGAGGTTTGCAGATAACCCTACGGCTGAAGTATTGATCTGCACAGGGTGTAGAGAGCTGATTTGAGGCCGTGCTGAAACTCAGAAATTCTCCAAGCCCCTGAAGGCGGGACAAGAAGCAACGGATGGAAACTAATCAAGAAGAGAAGCAATTTAGAACTAAGAAGAAATCTCCTGACACTTAGAAACAATTCATCAGTGGAACAACTTGCCTCCAGAAGTGATCAATGCTCCATCATTGGAGGCTTTGAAGAAGACCCTAGACAGCCATTTATCTGGAGTGGTCTAGGGTCTCCTCCCGGAGCAGGAGGTTGGACTAGAAGATCTCCAAGGTCCCTTCCAACTCTTGCTTACTTGTTTAATGATTAAGTTATAATGAAACAAGTGACCAAAACAGATAGAGGCTGTTTCCTCCTTAGCCAGGTATTCAACATTAGGGAACACACAACTACTTTACTTGAGTTCCAGATAACTTTAAAGCTTTCAAATCCCATGTGTGTCATATATACCGCAAGTCCACACTTATTGTAGACTATTGTACTTGAAGCCAGAGGGCTCTGCATTCTCTATTTCTGATCAGAGATGGAACTAAAATGCTAACAGAAGAGAATTATTTGTAGCTCAGAGTTGACCCAAGGCTGACATTGGTTGTCTCTGAGCTTGGCGGTTTTGTTGTAGACATTTCATTACTCAATTAGGTAACATCATCAGTGCTAGAAGGAAGTACCGTTTGCTCTCTGTTTATATTCAATGTCTTGCACTGTCAGGGTTAGTGTTTTTTTGGGGGGGGGGGAGGTTCCCCGATTAGGCTCTGGTTAGGCTCCCTTTTAACACGGACGATGTTACCTAGCTGGGTAATAAAACGTCTGCAAGAAAACCACCAAGCTCAGGGAAACACCAAGGACAACTCAAGTTCTGTTCAGATATTAATTTATCCCCTTCCATCACGAAGCCAGGTGTCTTGAGTTGCTTTGACTTCGGTCCCAAAGCTCTTAACATTTGGCTTTTTTCTAACCCAGAAAATTAAAATCCTCTAGAAGGTAGGATTTGGCCGTCCAATAAAAACCGGGTTTTCCTGCTCATTCTCCCACGCTTCAAGTCTTCAACCAGAGTTCTGGAGAATCCAGGGACTATAAGAGGCGACCTAAGAATACGGGAGCTGCTGAGTTTGCATAAGGACTCTGAGGTCCCTTTCATCCTAATAAGGATTAAACTGCTAATTGGAACACCCACCTCGGGGGGAAAAAAAAAACCCATATCTGTATGTTTTTAATTTATTGCTCACATTCATATCCCGCCACAACCGTAAAAAAAAAAGATTCTTGGCAGCGGGACAGAAACTTGATTCATGTTTGAAGTTAAAATGCCACTGAAGCCCCCAGCCTGACTTTTAAGAATCTACACATAATTAGTCACAGGAGATTCAAGGCTTGGTTTATTCGGCACGGTTTCTGGCAGTAAAATTTAGGCTCCAAATTCAAATCAATCCCCACCGTTGTCTTCGCTGCAAGCGATCTGTCGGTCGGTGGGATGAAGAAGGTCGGTTTTATGATTTCTGATCGATACCGGCTGAAGATTTGAGTTGGCCAGATGTGGAACGTGGTCGGGCCTTTGAATAAGAGAGATTTAAACAACCTGCCTGGCAATCTTGCCGAATCCTTAAAGCTTCTCTCTCTTCTGATCGAGGCTTCCCCCAAAAGCACCAAGCAGATTCTTTGTCCAGGGCAAAACCCCTCTTATTAAACGAAGGTGGATTTCTTGCATTCGCATTGAGCCAAAGGCCTGGCAAACAGTCTTTCAAGAGCGTAATTAGCAGCACAGACCTTATCTAGCGTGGATAAAATATTTTCAAACGTATGAAGGACGGTTGCCAGAATTGGTTATATCTAGTCTAATGAAAAGAAGGCCTAGGGGAGACATGATCGCAGGGTTCCAATATCTCAGGGGCTGCCCCAAAGAAGAAGGAGTCAAGCTCTTCTCCAAAGCACCAGAAGGCAGGACAAGAAGCAATGGGTGGAAACTCACCAAGGAGAGAAGCCACCTGGAATTAAGGAGGAATTTCCTGACAGTGAGAACAATTAATCAGTGGAACAGCTTGTTGTGGGTGCTCCAACACTGGAGGCTTTTAAGAATGGACTGGACAACCATTTATCTAAAACGGTATAAGGTTTCCTGCTTCAGCAGGAGGTTAACCTTCCAACTCTGTTATTCTATTAATTTAAAAAAATAAATCATTATTTTTTGGTCACTTATAATGGCCCACATCAGTATGATTATTATGTATTGTATTGTATTTATATTTAATTATATATATTATTACAAAGCTTCTTTCATCAGGATTTTCTTGCCTGTTTCTCTCTCTCTAGCAAATGATCCCCACCAGGAATTATATAGAAACAAAAACAAAAGCCATATAGAGCAAAGTAAAAAAAAGCACGATTAAAACTAGAGAAGGACAGATAGTCCTTGACTTATAACTGTTCCTTTTTTGTGACCATTCAAAGTTACAATGGCACTGAAAAATGTGACTTATGACCGTTTTTCATAGTTATGACCTTTGCAGTATCCCCATAGTCACGTGATCCAAATTCAGATAGGAGTAACAGAGTTGGAAGGGACCTTGGAGGTCTTCTAGTCCAACCCCCAGCTTAGGCAGGAAACCTTATAGCATTTCAGACAAATGGTTGTCCAATCTCTTCTTTAAAACTTCCAGTGTTGGAGCATCCACAACTTCTGGAGGCAAGCTCTTCCAGTGGTTAATTGTTCTAACTGTCAGGAAATTTATCCTTAGTTCTAGGTTGCCTCTCTTCACCCGTGGCTTCTTGATGCTTGGCAAGTGGCTCGTATTTACGACGGTCACAGTGTCTTGGGGTCACATGATTCCCTTTGGCAACTTTCTGACCGGCAGAGTCATTGGGGAAGACAGATTCACTTAATAACTTATTCTCTGCAGTGATTCACTTAACAACGGTGGCAAGGAAAGTCTTAACACGGGGCAAAACTCACCAATGTCTTATTTCAACAACAGAGATGTTGGGCTCCATTGTGGCCATTAAGTTGAGGGCGACCTGTACAAACCGGTTCGAGCAGGAAGCAGCAGCTCTTGATCTTGATGAAACTTTTATTATATTGTTTTATTATGATTATTTTATTATTATATTATTATTTTATTTTATTATTTTTATTATTTTATTATTATTATTCTATTCTGTTCTATTCTATTCCTATTCTATAGATTTTTGTTCTATTCCCAATAAAGTTTTTATTCTATTCCTGAATTCTATTCTATTCTCTTCTATTCCTTTCTATTCTCTATTCTATTCTATTCTCTATTCTATTCTCTATTCCTTTCTATTCTCTCTTCCATTCTCTTCTCTTCTCTAGATTTCCGTTCTATTCCCAATAAAGATTTTATTCTATTCCTGAATTCTATGCTATTCTGATCCATTCTAAAGATTTTTATTCTATTCCCAATAAGGATTTCTATTCTATTCTATTCCTGAATTCTATTCCTGAATTCTATTCTATTCTATTCTATTCTATTCTATTCTATTCCATTCCATTCCATTCCATTCCATTCCATTCATATTGCCGCCTATTCGCCCATGGTGAGCCCATGGCTTACACAATGTAATACCATATTTAAAACAAAAATTAAAAAAAAAATAACAATCAAATAAATTGATAAAGTACAACAGAACAAAATATGGGGGGACGGGGGGGGAATCACCCAACTTCCACCCACCCCGACGACAGCAGATCACACCAGCCATTTCGATGGGCTCTGGTTTGGTCTGTATGTGGAAGCAAATGTGGTCCTTTAAAGCAGAGAATTTTTTTTTAAAAAAAGGCCCAGCATATGGGCAACAGCCATGGGGAGGCTAAGGAATTGAGGGGGGGGGGGGGAGGGGGGGGGGGGAAAAATGGGGAGTGGGCCGAAGGAGAAGCGGGGAGAACACGGATCGGCCTTGTTCTACCGATGAGAGTGAAATTACTCCATGGGTTTTTCTATTGGCCCAAACCCAGAGTAGCGAACACGGACTACATAGTTATGGTTTTCCTAATCTATGGCGGATCTGGAATGTGATTGTTTTTGAGGGTTCAAAGAAAAACACGTTTTCTGTTTTTTGCTAGCCTTAATTAAGAATGCAGCCATATATGTCTGCCTGCCTCCGAGTGAAAGTTTCATTTAAGAAAAAAAAAAAAAAAAGACGGCCTCTTTTTCTCCGGATTTCATGCCTTACAGGGAGCTTTAAGCAAGTCAGGGGTATTTTGACTCGGTTAAAAAAAATCTGTTTTAACAAAAGCCATTCCTGGATGAGAGCAAAATGAGCCTTTATCATCATAAGTGACCTGGGCCGAAGGTCCGTCAACAAGAGCATCTTCGGTAAGAAAGACAGCACAAGGAATTGCCCATTTCCCCATAAACTGTATTTTCTGGGAAAAAGGTTAATCTTTAGCTACTTTATCCGCCACAGGAAGTCCTCGACTTATGACCACAATTGAGCCCAAAATTTATATTGGAAATGTGAAAACATATGTGAGTTTTGCCCCGTTGTACTACTTTTCTTGCCGCAGTCGTTAAGTGAGTCGCTTTCAATTGATAAGTCAGGAACCCGGCTGTTAAAGTGAATTGGGCTTCCTCATTGACTTTGCTCATCCGAAGGTCGCAAAAGGGGATCGCGTGACCTTGGGACACAGCCAACTGTCGTAAGTATGAACCGGCAGCCACCCGTCTGAATTTTGATCACGCGATCATGGGGAAATGCTACAAAGGTTGTGAAAAAAGGCTCACAAGTCACTTTTTTTTTTCCAATGCCGCAGTAACTTGGGTTGGGTCGCTGAATGAACTGTCGTAAGTGTGGGGCTATCCGTGCAAGAGTAATCCTCGACTTTATGACCACGAGCGGGACCGGAACTTCCACAGGAAGTTGTTAAAGTAAGTGGTGCTTCATTTTACAACTTTAAATCCCTGCGGTTTGTTATGCAAGTCATTAAGCGAATCTTGGCTTCCCGCCACTGACTTTGAAGCGTCAGAAGCCAACTGGGAAGGTCTCAAATGGCGATCACATGACCCCAGGACATCGTGACGGTCATAAATAGATGCCTGAGCATCCAAATTTCGATCGTGTGACAGTCGTTAAGTCCCTTTTTCCTCCAGATTAGAGGTGGCATTCAGCCGGTTCTGCGGAACCGGTAGCGGACATTTGGAGTAGTCCGCTACTACAACAAAGACCACTTTTAACTGGCCCCGCCCCCATCTATTCTCCGCCTCCCATTGAGTCCCAGCTGATTGGCTGGGTCTTCTTTGGTTGCCCTGCGAGCTGGAAAGCAGGTTAGTGGGGTGGGGAGGGAATGGGGATTTTGCAGTATCCTTCCCCTGCCATGCCCACCGAGCCAAGCCACGCCCACCGAGCCACGCCCACAGAACCAGCGGTTAAAAAAAAAATCTGAATCTCGCCACTGCTCCGGTTGGGTGGTCGTGAAGTCGAAGGCTAGGCGCGCTGTCGTGCAAAGCAAAACAGAGCTACTCACCATCTAATCATGAGGCCGTGCTCCAGGAAGTTTTTCAGGTTGGGAAGGGTCTGCCTTAAATCTGGAGTCCCCAGCCCGTGCTGGTATCTAAGCTATGGAAAGAAAACAGAGAGATTTAGAAGGTCACGCCAAGCAGCTTAGGGCCGGGGCTTCAGGGGGCTGCCAAGGGGAGGATTGAAGAAACCTCGGAGTCCAGGAGAGGATATTTACGGACATTTTAGAAGGGGAAGGGAAACCCCACTGACCCGCCTAGGTGAGCGTACTTGGGGGGCGGGGGGGGGCACTCGATGGAAGAGGCTGGGTTGCCATCAGTCAGAAATGGGGCAGGGCCTGGATGGCGAACCTGTGGCACGTGTGCCCGTGGTGGCATGCGGAGCCTTCTCCGTGGGCGCACGCACCGTCGGCACTGCTCTTCGGGTTTTAGGCTGCTAACATGCGCACTGGCCAGGTGGTGTTCGCAGGTGGCGGAGTGCCGGAAAATGGCCCGAAAAACAGCCAAAATAAAGGCCATTTTTCAGGCTGGTTTTGGGACATTTTCAGGTTGTTTGGGGGCCATTTTTTGCTGTTTTCAGGCCAGGGGGGCAGAAACTACCCCAAAACAGCCTGAAAATGGCTCAAAAAAGCTTGAAAACGGCCTGAAAAATGGTCCAGAAAATGGCTCAAAAATGGCCCTGAAACGGCCCCGAAAATGGCTCGAAAAACGGCCCCAAAACAACCTGAAAAACGGCCTGAAGTGGCCCCAAAAATGGCCCCAGAAACAGCAAAAATGCCCCCAAAACAACCACGTGTGCGTCAGCCAGCTGGTATTTGGATTTCCGGCACTCCGGCGTGCACACATGCACGCGCATTCCAGTTTGGGCACTTGGTACCAAAAAATGTTCGCCATCACTAGTGTAGGGTCTCCTGCTTGGGTGGAGGGGTTGGGCTAGATGACCTCCGAGGTCCCTTCCAACTCTGTTATTCTGTAAGTGGAAAACAGAAGCAAAATGAAAGCCGTTGCATCTGTTTTGGAGACTTGTGTGATAATATCCAGAGACGCTCTCGGAGATCCTTATTATAAGCGAGGTGTTCAAAAGAGTAACGGGTGGAACTAGCAGAGGTGGTCAAATTGTTCTAACTGAAGAGAAGAATCCAGGCCTAATTTCGTACCCATCTGGAAACTGCTTCTAGATATTTTTTTTTGTGTGTGCCTGAAGCAGACAAAAATGAAACTCTGATTTGGGGATTTACTGATCAGAGGTGTTTTTTTTTTTTAAAAAAGAAGTGATTACTATACATGGAAGATGAGTAAAAAGTTGAGACTGCAAACTTACTATGTTCATTCTACTGCACCGAAGAGTTGGAAGTTCATGTTATTTTCCCCCCCTTTATCCCACAGTTCTCTCGCTCCCCTTTCCCTGCTATTTTCAGTGTCGCTTAGGTGCTCCAATAAGTTCGATTAAAATTACAGTTAATTCCAAAGTTTGACTCCTGCAGACGAATCAGGTGTATCACACACAGGAGCAGCAGGGTTCACACTTAAGAGGTGAATTCATGTTCAATTTCTCTTCTACGTCAACTCTGCCCTTCAGATCCAGAGACTAAAGGAACAGTTACACTGGAGCAGGGGGGTCAAATTTGATTTCATTGAGGGCCGCATCAGGATTGTGTTTGACCTGGGGGGGGGTGTTTACGAGGTGTGTGGGGCAGGGCCACTCATGTTGGGGGCACAGGTGGTGGCGGGAAGGGCTGGGGGGGATCCTTCCTTCCTTTCCTCCCTCCCTTTTCTTCTTTTTCCTTCCTTCTTTTCCTCTTTCCTTCTTTTTCCTTCCTTGCTCTCTTTCCCATCTTTCCTTCCTTTCCTTCTTTTTCCTTTCCTCTTCATTCTTTCTTCTTCCTTCCCTTCTTTTTCCTTCCTTGCTCTCTTCCCATCTTTCTTTTTTCTTTCCTCTTTCCCTTTCTACTTTCCTGTCCCTTCTTGGATGCTCAAATGCCAAAGGGAAAACATTTCTCCTTTTTTTGGTTTTGCTTTTAATTTAATTTTCCTCGCCCGCTGCCAGTAAAAACTGAGCCCAGAGCATTGCGGGCCAGGCTGTTTTCAAGGCTAAGCACCCCGCAGGCCACATCTGGCCTGCAGACCTTGAGTCTGACACCCCTGATGTAGTACAGGGGGTTCCCAACTGCTGGTCTGGGACCAGCCCCTGGTCACAAACATGCCACAAACCAGGCCACGCAAGCAAGCCAAGCCCCATCCATGGGGTGCAGACAGCACCCCAAAACCTTGCCCAGTCCGGTCCACGGAAAAACCTCTCTCCACGGAATTGGTCCCTGGTGCCCAAAAGGTTGAAGGCCCCTGATCTAGAACCCTGCAGTGCTGTACACTATATATATAGATGACACACTGTCCCAAAAAGGATCACCCACCTCTGCAAGCGGCGAGCGAAAAATTCAGACAAACTCATGCTAATATTCCCCGGGGTGAACAACTACGGCGATTTGAAAAACTGAGGCCTTCATGCCGGCTCTGGGAATTCTGGGAGTTGAAGTCCACGGGTCATCCAGTCGCCATAGTTGCCTCCCCCTGCAATACAGGTCGTCCTCAACTGACGGCCGCAAATAGGAGCCTACACTTTTCCATTGCTACGCAAGACCGCTGCTGTTAAGTGTAGCTTTGCTCCAGTTTACGACTCTTCTTGTGCCACGGTTGTTATGCGAGCCACTGCCATCGTTAAGTTAGCCACAGGGTTGTTAAGTGAAATCCGGCTTCCCCCGTTGACTTTGCTCGCCAGAAGGTTGCAAAATGGATCCCGTCATGACCGTCATAAAAATGAACCCCGTTGCCCAAGTATCTGAATTTTGATCACAGGAACAGCTGCAAACAGTCATTTGAAAACGGCCATAAGTCAATTTTTTTCAAAGCAGTTGTAACTTTGGTCACTAAATGAGTAGCTGTTAAATTAAGGACTAGTGCTCTTTCAAGGCTCAGCAAAATTAGACAGAGAGCAAGAATCTAGCAGCACGGTAACTCCATCTCTCCATGCTATGGAACTGTCAGCCTCAAGATCTCTTCGGGTACCCCAACTATTATCCTTTATTTCTCCCTTAGTATCTCTACTACTAGGCTTACTTCTTTCGGCTGTCATTAGCAACGGGGGGGAGGGGTAATTGTGGGGGGGAAGAGAGCTGGAGGTGTTTTGCATTCTTTTACTGTGGGCAGAAGAAGGGGGGGGATTTCTTCTTTCCAATTTTCCATTTCTTTCCTAGCCTCTATCCTTTTTGCGCAGCTGCGAGGTCTTATCAAAATATGTCAAGGTCAACGGACAGAGGCCTCATCACTACCTGAAGATGCTCACATGATCATATTCGGAACTTTTAATTGGCAGAGACTTCTGGACTTTGGGGGGTGGGAACAATTCCATTTCTTTGTATGTGTGATCTGCGCGCCAAATTCTCACTTTCGGAATTCCATTTGTAGCTTCCTTTTCATCTTCCAGTAAAAGAAGAACTTTGCTCTGAACCATGGAGTCTGAGTATTTCTTTCTTGGATTTTGAAAGGAGCACATACCGACAGGAACATTCTTTGCAAGGCAGATCAGCAAAGAAAAAACCCCTAAATTTATCTTCACTAGGGAAAATTCTCTTGAATTTCTTAACAGCCGGTCATTCAAACAAACAGCTAAAGGAAACTCTGTTTCAGGAACTCATTTACCAAAAATCGAGTAATAATATCCCTTCAAGCTTGGCTGATCTCAAAACAGCCAAGCAGGATTGGGGCTGGTTCATAGATTTTAGGCTGCAGACTAGATCGGGAAGTGAAAACGGCAGACCAGAAGAAGGCAAAGTAAACCATTTCTGAGAAAAAGGGAATCTACTGAGCAAGCTAAGACGAACCCAAACAAAACACAATTCTGCACTGTACCTTAACGCCCTTTCAAATTTTACTTTAAAAAAGCAAAAACACCCGTCACAGGTGGGCATTACCCACGCAATACACCTCTTCGCGAAAGCTCAGCTTTTCAGATTTTAATTTGGTTAAAAAAAAGGAAAGGAAAACAAGCATCAATTCAAAATATAGCACCGCTTTATAAGACCTTGGTAAGACCACACGTGGAATATTGTACCCAGTTTTGGTCACTGTGTTATATAAAAAAAAATGTCGAGGCTCTGGAAAAGGTCCAGAGAAGAGCAACAAAGATGATCAGGGTTGCAGGAATTGAGTACGTCTAGTCTAGTGAAAAGAAGGACTAGGGTTGACATGATAGCAGTCTTCCAATATCTCAGGGGCTGCCCCAAAGAAGAGGGAGTCAAGCTATCCTCCAATGCACTTGAAGGCTAAACAAGAAGCAATGGAGGGAAACTCATCAAGGACAGAAGCAACCTGGAACTAAGGAGGAATTTCCTGACAGTGAAAACAATTTATCAGTGGAACTGGTTGCCTTCAGAAATTGTGGGGCTCCAACCCTACAACTTGGAGGTTTTGAAGAAGATATTGGACAACCATTTGTCTGAAATGGCACTATAATTTTCTGCC
The DNA here is from genome assembly GCF_900518735.1 of Pseudonaja textilis. The sequence continues at coordinate 114,435 of NW_020769341.1, forward strand.
TGAGCAGAGGGATGGACTAGAAGACCTCCAATGTCTCCTATTTCTATTTCGTATTGTATTGTATTGTATTGTATTGTATTGTATTGTATTGTACTCTACTCTACTCTACTCTACTCTACACTACACTACACTACACTACACTCTACTCTACTCTACTCTACTCTACTCTACTCTACTCTACACTCTACTCTACTCTACACTCTACTCTACTCCACTCCACTCTACCCTACCCTACCCTACCCTACTCTACTCTACTCTACACTCTACTCTACTCTACTCTACTCTACTCTACTCTACTCTACTCTAC
>NW_020769341.1:134360-150409 GCF_900518735.1 Pseudonaja textilis
CCAAGGTCACCTAGCCTGCTTTCACGTCGAAGGCGAGACTAGAACTCACAATCTCCTAGTGATCAAGCCAAGGTCACCTAGCCTGCTTTCATAACTAAGTCAGGACTAGAACTCCCAGTTTCCTGGTGTTCTAGTCCGATGCATTCATCACTACACCAAAACCGGCTTAATTGAGGTACAGATATCAAAACAGAGTTCTTCAATAACAGAAAGAATTTGAGCTGAACAAAAGAATTGCAAATGGCAATTTTCATGCCATGCACTGCTTTTAATTTCACTCAAAGTTAGTCCTTTCATGTAGCACCTTTTCCAAAATACCTCTTGTCCAGGTAAACCATCCATGGCCCAAAAACAGCAGTCCCCTCCGGGCAACAGCCCCCGCTAGCTCATAATCTCCTTCATTTTCCTTGGTACACTCCGTTCATTCTCTTCCTTCTTCCACCCTTCCTTTTTTTTTTTTCTATACAGAAAACTCAGATTTATGGAAAACAGAAGGCTGTTAGTGGAGGAACTAACTTATAGTCCATGCGTCTGAGTTTTCTGCGTAGAAAAAAAATACATTCTACTTGTACATTCTACATTTTACTTGTATAAATTTGTGCCAAGGTTTTTTGGCAACAAGAGACAACACACAGGGGACCTTACGAAAAGAGATATTCGATTAAAAAAATAAGATTTCGTGAAAGAGGGGAAGGGGAAAAAAAAATCTATTTCGTTGGTTTAAAGCCCTCTGACCTAATGGATTAACTTTATCCTCTGTGTTTTCCGTCCTTTCCCTCTGCAAAATAAAAAGATGAAAGCAATTCTCTCTCAATGCAATCTTATTTCATTTTCCACCCCAAATTTTTTAACCGTTCTGTGGGACAATTGATGAGTTTGTAAAAACATTAACAGCCTCACAGGCACTATCAAATAGCGGCCTTAAAAAAAAATATCCAGCTGTTGAGGAATATCAAGATGGCTTCCTTTCCCTCAGCGATATCATCTCCTTTTCCTCAAGTACAATTCATGAAACATTCTATACTAGCTCGATATCCGTGCTTTGCTACGAAACTATGTGGTTGGGCTTAGTTATTGGGGAAGAAAATAAGGGGGAAAAAAATCTGCCTCTGCCTACCAGCCTCCATCGGTATTCATCTGGCTGGCGTCCTGTCGGTGTGTGAGAGAGTTGAGGGCTGTTTGGAAACTGAAACAATATTTGCTGCGTGAGCAAGGAGACAGCAAGGAGCCTGGGCGTGGCTTAGCTCAACTGTTCTGTACTAAAGCTGCTTGGTGCTGTGAAACTAAAACTGAAACTCCTCTGCTTGTGCTTTGCATTTGAAAGAGATTTCTTTTCAGGTGGGGAGGTGAAGTAGAACTCCTTAGCATCCGAGCATGTTAATAATAATAATATAGGAAATATTAATGCTCGGATGGTCATTTTGTAAAGTGCTTTCTTAGAGAGTACCCAGAAGCCAAGAGGAACATACATGCCAAATTTTTAAGTTTGTAGGCTTTATGGTTCTGGAGATTTTGTGATGATGCATGAGTGATATTTCGCTTTTATATATAGATAGATAGATAGATAATGCTAAGATCATGCAGTTGCTTCGCAGGTTTCTTCTATGTCTGGGCAATACGGCTTAAAAACAGGGAGTAAAATACCTCAAGAATCCGGCTCAATGACCAAATCTCACAAGCTTCGCAATTTTCCAGTGCGTGTTTCTCAATATCAGCAACTTGTGTGGACTTTTAATTCCCAAAATTCCCCAGCCAGCAATATTTTTTTTTTGTCTCGACAACCACAAAAACAACACAGTTTTAACATAACTGATGGAAAAGGGGGGAGGTCTATTCTACTGGCGTGTTGCAAAAAAAATGAGATGACGAAATGAGCAGGTGAAGGCCCAGTTACCTTGAAAGTTTTCAGAATTGGGCAACTTCACTCCGCAAATAAAATAATCCTCTTGATCATTCTGTGGAGGGAATAGCAAAAAAAAGAAAAGAGGTTGTATCAGAGCCATGTTTGTGACAGCAAGCTAACATACATACCCTACATACAAACATATATACATGTATGTATGACTTCTAGGGAGTAGTGCTCATCTGCTTCCTAGCAGAGGGAACCAGCAGTGTCCAAAGACACTTCTGTGGTCATGTGGCCAGCCAGACTATACCCCAAAGGTGCACGGAATATTGTTACCTTCCCACCGAAGTGGTACCTATTGATCTACTCGCATTTTCATGCTTTCGAACCGCTAGCTGGGCAGGAGCTGGAGCGAGAGACGGGAGCTCGTCCCGTCTTGGCAGTGCTCAGGTCTGAAACCTGGGCTGTGAGCTTCCCAGCTGATAAGCTCAGTGTGTTTAACCACTGAGCCATCGCAACCCTTATGTGCTGCCCCTTCCACGTTACATCGTATGTGACCGCCCGGTGCTAGCCGATCTCTTCCTCCAACCTCAATTATTTCAATCAATACAATGGGAGAAACTACAGGCAGCCTTGGGCTTACAGCTACTCGCTGAGTGACCGTTCATAGTTCCAGTGCACTCAAAGAAATGACCAATGGCTGTTTTGCACACTTCAGCCTCCCTGTGGGTCACGTGATCAAAATTCAGGTGCTTGGCAACTGGCATGTCTTTATGACGGTTGTAGTATCCCGGGGTCACAGGATTCCCCTTTTGATAACTTTCTGAAAAGCAAAGTCAATGGGGGAGTCAGGTGTCGCTTCACAACCGCGTGATTGTCTTAAAAACCACAGTGAATTCACTTAACAACGGTGGCAGGAAAGGCTGTAATTAGGGGGCAGAAGACACTTGACAATGGTCTCGTTTAGCAATGGAAATTGTGGCCTCCAATGTGATTGTAAATTGAGAACTACCTGTATTGGCCTCTCCCATCCTTACCACCCCTTCGAATTTAAGACCCCAGGAACTGAATCTGGAACTACAGGGATGCAAAACCTTACGTACCAACTCAAGAACTCTAGGCTGCTTGAACTAAGGTCATTTTTGTTCATCGTGGATAGTTAAATGTTTAGGATAACGGAAGTTCAGACTCTCCTCCAGCATAAAAGCTGGACACTTTAACTAAATGCCGGAAATTGGCCTTCTTAGAAAAAAAAACCCCATCACTCACCGTATCAATAGGATAAATGCAGGAAAGCTCAGAAAGCAATTGCCTGCGCCTGATGGTCAGCTGAGCATTGGTTTTCAAGAACTGCTCTCTAAGGAAGGAGACAGAAAGCGGTCAATTACGCAGGGATGATTTCCTGAAGGAGCTGTCAACACCCTTATTCTGAGAAATTACTCTTTTCTGCCTCACTGAGAGAGGTGCAGTACTGTTAACTTTCAATATCCGGTGTAGCTGGCTAAAATGGCCTACTTTAAGAAGGATACCATTTCCCGTGTAATGCGCTGACATGGCTATTAGGGGGAGAAAAAGATGGCTTGGGAAGTTTTAACCTAGGATCTGGCTCATTAAAGAAACTCCACAAATGAATTTATCCGGGCGGAAGGGATGCCTGAGGCAGAATGTCCAATTAAAGGTAGCAAAAAGAGTTAATTTCTGGAAATGGTTCCCACCGTGAGGACTTCTTGAAAAAAGTATTCTTAAGGTGCAGCGTAGAAGAAAAATTCACGGGAAAATGAAAAAGACAAAAGATCGGTCATTGTTTGCTGTCTAAATGCCTTCCTTCACCATTAATGAGGGATTCCAATGTTTTAATTTGTAACGTTGGGTGTCCAATTTACAATTTGTAGTATTCAATAGGTATTTCCTTAAGATCCTGGGCCACATTTCCACTTCAGCACTTGATCAGTAGGGGCTGCAAGCCTTATCTAGCTCCCGTGAAAGGAGAATTATCTGCTAACTGTACATTTTGTTATTGTTATTATTGTTTTCAGTCACAAAGTTGTGCCAGACTCCCCATGACTCCCAAGGACCATAGTACACCAGCGCCCCCACCCCCGTCCTCCACTATCTCCCTGAGTCCATCCAAACCCACCTCCACTGCAATCAATGACACTATCTATTTACTTCATTTATTTGGCCAAGTGTGATTGGACACACAAGGAATTTGTCTCCGGTACGGAAGCATTCAGTATGCTTACAAAAGAACAGAATATAATAATAACAAACACGCCTGACATCAGTATTGTGGAAAAGGAAAAAAAGTCTGGTTCATGGATATTGCGATACCAGGTGACGCACGAATTGAGGAGAAACAGCTAAAAAAAAAATTTAAAAATCGCAATTTTGCAAATTGAAGTTAAGCGATGGTGGAAGAAAAAACCAGTGATTATACCAATAGTAAGAGGAGCCCTTGGAGCATGGATAAATGGAAATCCTGAACTTATTACTCCTGAATATCCTGACTTTGCACACACACACACAAAAACACCAAAACCACCCAACTCGGAACTACCTATTTATTTAGAGGCTATCTTAATAGCTTCTTAGGTTCTTGGTAAGACTTGAACTGTTTTTACTAGTCTCAGATTGTGAATCGAATTGAAGATTAAATCGTAAATAATAACACTAAAATGTACAGCCAATAAAAAGGGGGAAGTAAAATAGAAAATAAAAAGTAAAAAACAGTAAGCGTAAAAAGTAAAGAAAAAAAATAAAAAGGGATAAATAATAACCAATTTCATTGTATACATGATGTATAAAGACAATAGAAGTTAAACTATAATAATACTGCAGACAAACCTTGTGTACATATATGTTAGACAGAAAAAAACCTTGGTTGTCATTGAATTTTATCAGTTGCGGGAATTAAGTGTTCAGCAAAATGACGGACACCAAAATCTCCCAGCGACTAATAAGTTTATCTAACTAACTTTATCTTTATAACCATCCCATCTTCTGCCCTCTCCTTCTCCTTTTGTCTTCCCCCTCTTTGCCAACAACGGAATCTTTTCCAAGGACTCCTCTCTCTCCCCATTTAGTGGCCAAAGTATTTGAGTTCCAGCTTCAGTATCTGTCCTTCCAAAAAACAGTCGGCTTTGGTTTTCCTTTGTTCATTAGTATATGAACAAGCAAAATGTACGCAAAATCCATTCCAACCAGTTTTAAGAGTGCTTTTACCTCTTGGCAGTGCATTCCTTCCTTAATTCTTGCAGAGGTTCCTTATCTAAGAGGAGCTTTGAATGTTCTTCTTCGAACGCTTTTCCTACCAAAATCAATTCGGGAAGAAGAAAATAGCTGAGGTTACTCATCAGTTCTAAAGACTGGCAATTAAGCAACACTGTTTAGTTCGTTAAAGCGTCGGTAATATACAAGATCCTTCTACGGGGTATCTTTTAGTGCCAAATCTCTAATCCTGCAACGAGACGAGCGTTTTCTGCTACAGCCCTTGCTCTCTAGAATAGAGATGGGGAACCATGGCCCTTTCATCACTTGCGGACTTCAACTCACCCTAACCCTAACTTTATGACTTGTGGACTTCCAACGTTGTGGAGTTGAAGCCCACAAGTCATAAAAGGACCATGGTTCCTCATTTCTGTTCTGGAATATTCTCCCTACAGGAAGAAGTGGGCTGCTTACCGGTTCACCCCGGTTCAGGCAAACCGGTATCTAATTTTATCATTTTTAATGTCTGGTTTGGCGAACCAGCAAATCTGACCCCTGGCCGGCCCTGCCCACTCCTCCCCTCCCAGGAGTCTCCACGGGGTCTGTTTTGGATGCTAGGTAAGTGCAGGGCCTGGGCGGAGGCTCGTGGGGGGGAAATGGGCCTCCCAGAGGCTCCGGAAGGCCAGATCCAGAGGGCCTCCGGAGTCCGGGGAGGCCGTTTTCGCCCTCCCAAAGCCTCCGGAGCCTGGAAAGGGCGAAAACGCCCCCCCCCCACCGCCGTGGTGCAGGAGGCTGACTAGGCCATGCCCACCATAGCCATGCCCACCATAGCCACGCCCACCCAGCAACCGGGCAGAGAACCAGTTGCTAAAATTTTTGAGCCCCACCCCTGCCTTCATGTGTCAAGAAGACCCCATTTGTCTTTTGCAAGGCTGTGAAGGCTCGCTTGTACAGCAGTCCGGCCTTGGGACCCCCGAGTGTGTTAAGGCATCGGTCCCCAACCTCTTTGGCCGCGTGGATCAACACGCGGCAGGAGCAGGGAAGTTGTGGGGAGGGTTCCCACGTTCAACCTAATCTCGCAAATGCAAAGTGTTTTGTTGCGGTTTTTTCCACACGCTTTCCCGCTGCCTTCCCGGTCCTGTTCCCAATGGGCCACAGACCAGTGCTGGTTCTGTGGACTGAGGGTCAGGGACCCCTGTGTTAAGGCCTGTTTCCTGGATGTATTCATATCCATAGTAAAATATATTTGTTTTGTACTGTATTCATTGCTTTAGTTTCCGAGGGGATCCCTTGGTGCTCTCTGAGCTTGGTTGGTTTCTTGCAGACTTTTTATTAGTCTACCAATAAGACTGATGGCATAGGACACGGCGTCTCAATTGCTGAGGCGCTGAGCTTGTCAATCAGTAAAGGTTGGCAGTTCAGTGGTTTGAATCCCTAGCGCCGTACAATGGAGTGAGCTCCCGTTACTTGTCCCAGCTTCTGCCAACCGAGCAGTTCAAAAGGGTGCAAAAAAATGCAAGTAGAAAAAGAGGGACCACTTTGGTGGGAAGGGAACAGCGTTCCGTGCGCCTTCGGCGTTTAGTCATGTTGGTCACAGGACCACGGAGACGTCTTCGGACAGCGCTGGCTCTTCAGCTTTGTAATGGAGGTGAGCACCGTCCCCTAGAGCCGGAAACGACTAGAATGGGTGTGCGAGGGGAACCTTTACCTTTACGTAGCACTGATGGTGTTCCCTAGTTGGGTGATAAAATGTCTGCAAGTAAACAGCCAAGTTCAGAGAACACCAAGGACCCCTTCATTTCAACCCTGAGCTACAAATATTCTCCGTTATTGGTGCCTGGTTTCTGGGTAGCATATGAGGTACGCTACCCAGAGTTGCTTATTTAGATAGGGGTGCCAATAGAAATCAAATACAATCCATTTGAGGAGTTGTGAGACAGTATAGCAACTTGGTTGAGCAAGGATATGAACCTCAGGATCTTGTATAAAAGCTGCAGAATGAACCAATTACTGGTGGTTCTCAAGTTACGACCACAACTGAGCCCAACCTTTATGTGGTTAAGTGAAGGAGATTTGTTGAAGGAGTTTTGCCCCACTTTAGGACTTTTCTTGCCACAGTTGTTAAGTGAATTGTTGTGTTTATTAAGTTAGCAACATGTTGTTAAGTGAATTTGGATTTCCTGTTGATTTTGCTCGCCAGAAGGTTGTCCGAAAGGGGAATCACATAACCCGGGACTGTGCAACTGTCATAAATATGAACCAACTGCCCAGCGCCTGAATTTTGATCGTGTGGAGAAAGTGACATTGCGGTGACTCCAGCAGCAGCAGAACGCAGCTCTCCACTCCCTGCGCTGGCTTCTCCGTGTTCGTGGGCTCCAAAAGGAGCCAAAACCACTCTGGAGGACTGGTGAAGCAAGGAAGGGGCGCCTGGTGAGGTTTCAGGGGAGAACGCAACTCCCCCGTAGACCCCCGAGGCTCTTACTCTTCAAGCCACGTCATGAAGAAGGGCGGCTAAAATGGCCGCCACACAGCCGGAGACAGCTTCAACCTAAGAAGAGTGCGGGAGTGGAGACAGGGACAGTGTGGAACTGGGTGAGAGGAATTCTTTTATTTAATCATAACCCCCAAAAGAGAAGACTCAGAAAAGGGCTCAGAACTATCTTTAACTTGGCAGCGATTGTTAATGTGAGAAAAATACAGAGAAAGAAGTTGGGAAAAACAAGAACTTAATTCTTGGATTTTGATCATGTGACCCTGGGGATGTTGCAACGGCCATCAGTGTGAAAAACAGTCAAAAGTCACTTTTTTTTCAGTGCCTTGTGCTGGTAACTAAATCTGGGTCAATGCAACTGGATCAATTCAGTTGAAGTGAAGCTTTAAGCATTCCTCGGTTGTTTTATTCAATTTAAGCCTTTGTTCTTTGGACTACGCGGTCCAATTTCTACTGTTGCTTCTTCAGTCCCGCATCTGCTTTGTTGGTTTTGAAGAAGCCAACAGAGGTTCTTAAAAGCAGATGAGTCATTTCATGAGAAACTGAAGAAATCGAATATGACAATCAGTCAACCAGAGCAGAGTTAATTTGAAGACTATTAAGTTAGTCTCTTCTGATCACAAAATAAGATATGGGGAGGTTTTTTCTTGTTTCAACTAAACTGGACATTCTGGCGAATATTTTAACAAGGGGCTAGTTGCAGTTGTTGTTCTGTTCTTGAAAATATCATTCAAGGAGAGGTATTATTTGCTCACGGGCTCTGGGATTCCCAGTTCACATTCTGGCGTGAAATCTCAGAAAGCGTTAACATGATTTGGGGCTGATCGCCGCATATTAAGGGCGCATATGTTCTTCTTGGCTTTATTCTCAGGATCAGGAATATTTCAAAACGTCCAAAACGGTGAACTTTTCACACATAAAGAGATGGCCAAAAAGACTTGGAAGGCTAATTCTACATTTGATACATAGCAACCAATGGCTGTGTTATCTGTCAGCCCTCTTGAGACAGCTTTGTTTGGCAAAGGAATGGATTCTGAAGCATTTTGCTCACGCTTTAAGAGCTATTTTTATATCATTTTTCCCCCCAGATTTTGTCCCATGCTATTTATTATTCTCTGCTTTGTTGAAAACTGAGTACAAGCATGTCATTATTACTAGGGTTAATTTTAAGGACGGGCCTAGTCGTGAACTCAGGATTTTGTTATTTGCTGGCGTTTTACTCATTACAGCTAGTCTTCGACTTATGGCCACAATTGGGACAAGAATTTCTGTTGCCATATTAAGCAAGGGAGCCGTGCCCAATTTTACCACTGTGGTTTTGGGGTGGTTTTTTTTGCCATATTTGAATTATGTGTTTAAGAGAATCCACCTCCCCTTATTGACTTTGTTTGTCTGAAAGCTGGATGGGGAAAATTACACATTTCGTTTATTCCTTTTTTTTTTATAAATAACCCAAGGCACCAAGTGTATCTAACACACCTTCCGCCTCCTATTTTCCCCACAACAACCACAACACTGTGAGGTGTTGTGAGCTGGACTGGCCCAAAGTAACCCAGCTGGCTTTCATGGCTAAGGCAGCACCAGAACTCCAGAGTTTCCCAATTTCCAGCTTGGTGCCTTAACCACGAGATGGTTTAACCCCTAAACTGGCCAACTGGGATCCCTGTGTTAAATGCTCAAATTCTGAGGTCCCTGGGGTCATGTTGCAACACCCCCATAGTCATAAAGGTGAGGACTCGTCGCAAGTCACTCTTTCTAGTGCTGTTGTAACTTTGAACGGTCACTAAACAAACGACTGATAAGTCAAATGCTACCTGTACAATTATTTTAATCTAGAAACTGTAATTTGAGCTGTCCTCTCCGGACTTCATAACGCAACAGGAGATATTAGGAGAAGATCTGGGATTAAGGCGCTGGGAACTCTGAACCACCATGGCAGTTTGAGGAAGGAAACTTCTGGTCTCTCATGACCTACAGCAAGGCTGTCCAACATTGGCAACTTTAGGCCTTGTGGACTTCAACCCCCAGAATGCCCCAGCCAGCCTTGTGGACTTCGACTCCCAGAATTCCCCAGCCAGAATTTTGGAAGTTGAAGTCCACAAATCTTAAGTTGTCAAGGTTGGACACTCCTGACCTTCAGTATCAGCGTGATAGATATCTTAGCAAGACGCCAAGAACGCCACTAGCGAGCAGCCAGAGCCTGCCAAATTGTATTTTTTAGGAGCAACTCATCGTTTTTGGTCATTCAGCTGCAAAGGGGGGGGGGGGGGGAACAAGACGACTGGTATCATTCGCACTCACCTCTTTCAAGTAGTGCACTTTGCTCCTTATGCAGTAAGGCTACTTCCCGGCCTAGAGCTCTTTTCTGCCTCTCTAGCTCATTCCGAAGCACCAGAATCTTCAACTGTAAACACTCACTCTCTTTTTTCTATAAAACAAAAACAAGGATTGTTCAGCATGTTCAACAGGTAGACACTTCTGGGAGAAACGCTACCGGTGAATACTATATATTTCGGTGGAAAATAAAGATTATGGCAGTCTCGGAAGAGGTCCCAAATTGAAGTGAGTATTTGTAGCTCGGGGTTGACCTGTGGGGTGTGCTTCGTGGTCTCTGAGCTTGGTTGTTTTCTTGCAGACGTTTCATTACCCAACTAGGTAACATCATCGGGGCTAGAATATAGGAGTTACAGAATAACGGAAGGGACCTTGTAGGTCACCTAGTCCAACCCCCTGCTCGAGCGGGAGACCCTATACTATTTCTGACAAGCGGCTGTCCAGTCTCTTCTTAAAAGCCCCCAGTGATGAAGAACCCGCAATTCCTGAAGGCCAGCTGTTTCCACTGGTGGATGGTTCTAAATGTCAGAAAATGTCTCCTTATTTCTAGGTTGAATCTCTCCTTGATCAGTTTCCATCCACTGTTCGTTGCCTGGCCTTTTGAGTTCTTTGGAAAATAGCTTGACACCCTCACCACCACCTCTTTGTAAGGAAGGGGGGATGGATTTATGAGGAGAAGTGGGAGTGGCGGGGGAAGGAGGACGACAACAACCTGGTTGCTTTCTTGCAGGCATTTCATTAGCTGCCCAGGCAACATTTCCAGTGCTAGGAGCGGGGTTAGCAGAGAGGAGGTGGAGGAGGACCAGGGGGTCCTTGGTGCTGTCTGAGCTTGGTTGCTTTCTTAAAGGCATTTCACGGCCCGCCTAGGCAACGTTTTCAGTGCTAGAAGGGAGCGGGGTTTGCTGCCTGTTTATATTCAGGACACCCCTGTAGGATGAAGGCCTTTTCCGCAGGCTTCCAACCCTTGCTTTAGGTCTCTTTCGTGGACATTTTTTTAAATCAAGGAATCCATTCTACGACTACTCTATCTATCTATCTATCTATCTATCTATCTATCTATCTATCTATCTATCTATCATTACTCCTCTCTTTCCTCTTTCTTATCTGTCTACTCTCATTATCTATCTATCTATCTATCTATCTATCTATCTATCTATCTATCTACCTACCTACCTACCTACCTACCTACCTACCTATCTATCGCTTACAAGATAATAGGTAAAGTATAAACACAGTTATGGAGACATGAAATGGATACGTATAAGAAAAAAATAAAATAAAAAACCAATAGGGCAGGGACGGTAGGCACGTCAGTGTGCTCATGCGCGCCCGTCCCTTGGTCCACCTGCCCTCGGCTCGTCTTGCTATGCGACCAGACCATTTCCATCCCCATTTTTTAAACTCTCTGGGTGACATTGTGTATATATGTTCTGTAATCCAGGGGCGGGTCTTCCTATCTTGTCTTAGTGAGGCCGAACACGAATCCTTCCACGGCTCTTTGAACCACTCGTAGCCTTTGTGTCGGTTTGTGAGGTTAGCGTCCATGTTTCGCTGCCGTACGTTAAAGCGGGCAGCACGCACCGATTGAAAACTTTTCTCTTCGGGCCTGCGGGGGGGTGGAGGATTGGGGGGTTGTTCTACATTTAACTTGTCAAATGCCTGCCAACCATTCAAGATATTTAAATACTAGCTCGATACCCGTGCTTTGCTATGAAACGATGTGGTCGGGCTTAGTTTTGGGGGAGGAAAATAAGGGGGGGAAATATTCTGCCTCTGCCTACCAGCATCCGTCAGTATTCATCTGGGCAGCGTCCTGTCAGTGTGCGAGAGAGTTGAGGGCTGTTTGGAAACTGAAGCAGTATTTGCTGTGTGAGCAAGGAGGAGACAGCAAGGAGCCTGGGCGTGGCTTAGCTCAACTGTTCTGTACTAAAGCTGCTTGGTGCTGTTGTGAAACTGAAACTGAAACTCCTCTCCTCTGCTTGTGTTTTGCATTTGGAAGAGATTTCTTTTCAGGTGGGGAGGGGGAGTAGAACTCCTTAACATCAGAGCGTGTTAATAATAATAATATAGGAAATATTAATGCTCTGAGGGTCATTTCAAAAAATCCTTTCTTAGTGAGCCCCTAGAAGCCAAGAGGAACATGCAGGCCAAATTTCAAGTGTGTAGGCTTTACGGTTCTGGAGATTTTGTGATGATGCGTGAGGGGTATTTCACTTTATATATATGGATATACACACACCTACCTACCTTCCTTCCCTCCCACCCTCCATCTCTCTCCCTCCCTCTCTCTCTCTCTCTCGTTTTCTTAAGGTTTCGTGGGTATTTATATGTATGGTATTCGGCTTTGTTCGGGTATTTTCCCACGTCATTATAGTTGTGCTTTTAAAGTTGTAGCAACATTTCAGCAGAATCTCATCTGCCATCATCAGGCTTCTGTCTTGTGTTCGTCTGTGTTGGCAGATGAGATTCTGCCGAAACGTTGCTACAACTTTAAAAGCACAACTACAATGACGTGGGAAAATACCCGAACAAAGCTGAATACCATACATACATACATACATACATACATACATACATACATACATACACATACATACATACATACATTCATGCATACATACTAAACAGAGAGCAAACCTCACTCCCTTCTAACACTGATGATGTCCCCTAGTTGGGTAATGAAATGTCTGCAAACAACATAACTGAAAAAGATTCACAGAAATCTCCATTTGACACACAACCCTGACATCTAAAACTCAAGTTATTGCACGCTATACATTTTTCAGCTTGGAAACTCACAGCATCGCACCGGCAATCTTTAAAGCAAAATCACCCACGATGACAGGTATGCTACTATTTTCATTTTAGAAGACAAAAAAAAAAAAAACACCAGGGTTTTGCAAAGCACATTTTCCCCCCACTGGAGCAAACTACCGTTCTGCCTTTTTAATCGCTTTGCAGAAAGACAGAACGCCGAGCACATTTCCATTACAAGCAGCTCTCAAATTATTATTATTATTATTTTACTCATCTGTTGAATTGATAGCCCTCCTGGCTCTCAATGACTCTGGGTGGCTATACAATTGTGAAAGAAATAAAAACATAAAACCCGAAAAAGAAATCGTGAGATGGCTTGAAAGCAAACACAAGAAACTACCCCTGCTCCTCAAAACCCTCCATCCAGCCGGGGGTGGGGGTGGACAAGTGGGGTTCAACCATCACCCTTGCCCCAAACCCTGGGAGAATAGCCAGGACTTTTTAACAGCTTCCAGAACTTCATCCGGGTGGGAGCCATGCGGATCCAATTAGCCAAAGAGGCTGCTAAAATCTGCACGTTACAAAACGTTCCCGAAAAGTGGTTAAACTAAACACACTGTTTTGGGTTTGTTTTTTGTTTGCGTGTTTGTTTTATGGGCTTTCAAGGAAAAGAATTGCCGCTACGGGGCCCTTTCTTGATGACAAGGTTTGGATGCTGTCCCTTGAACGAGACATCGATGTCCTAGAAAGATCAGTAAACGCTGGGAACGGCGTGCAAACAACGGTGTGTAATCTTCTGGCTAGGAAGAGAATGGAATGACGCCAAAAGTCTTCATCACTGTCAACCTGCATCATGGAGGACTCCCAGGTTTTCATTTCTTCTCAGGGCTGACAAAAGCAGCTGAAAATCCCATTCAAATCTTGACTCCTTGGGTCAAGGGCCTGGCATATGGCCACTACCATCCCCCTATCTCGTTGCTGTCAACTCATAAAACATCCCTAGGCCTGTTTTAGTAGTTGCCGTAAAAAGGAAGGAGGAAATCTGGAAGGGCAGTGGAGCCATTTGAAAGCAAAAGTACGGTCCAACTCTTACCTTGAAAAGATTGTAACTAAAATACCAGAGCTTTTGCCCACGAATATATTTAATTGGAGAACGTGAATGATGACACCCAGTCCGTAATTGGAGAACGTGATCGATGACACCCAGGACGTAATTGGAGAACGTGATGGATGACACCCAGCCCGTGAACTGTGCTCAATTGGAGAATCTGGCTTATTGGGGGGGGGGGGGGGGGGGACAGGGTCACAGGGGACTGTAAATTATGTATGTCAGAGTTGGCAGGGCCAGTATGTCGCCTCTAGTGAACGGAAATGGGGAACTCAATGTGGTCATTAAGTCGAGGACTACCTGTACAGTTAACTAGTTGCTAGCCAGGCTTTAGCAATTCAAATTCCTAAATACAATTGCTAGCTAAATGGAACTAGAAGCAATAGGTGGAAACTGATCAAGGAGAGAAGCAACTTGGAACTAAGGAGGAATTTCCTGACAGTGAGGACAATTAACCAGTAGAACTACTTGCTACCAGAAGTTGTAGGTGCTCCATCATTGGAGGTTTTTAAGAAGATGTTGGATAACCATTTGTCTGAAATCATGTAGGGTTTCCTGCCTAGGCAGAGGGTTGGACTAGAAGACCTCCAAGGTCCCTTCCAACTCTATTCTATTCTATTCTATTCTATTCTATTCTATTCTATTCTATTCTATTCTATTCCATTCCATTCCATTTTACTTTACTGTACTCTATATTCTATTCTATTCTATTCTATTCTATTCTATTCTATTCTATTCTATTCTATTCTATTCTATTCTATTCTATTCCATTCCATTCCATTCCATTCCATTCCATTCCATTCCATTCCATTCCATTCCATTCCATTCCATTCCATTCCATTTTACTTTACTGTACTCTCTATTCCATACCATTGTATAAAAAGCTAGAATGGAACTAGTTTGGTCACCATGATATAAAAAAAGATGTTGAGACTCTGGAAAGAGTGCAGAGAACAGCAACGAAGATGATTAAGGAACTGGAGGCTAAAACATATAAAGAACAGTTGCTGGAATTTGGTAGGTCTAGTTTGATGAAGGACTAGGGGAGATGTGATAGGAGTCTTCTAATATCTCAGGAGCTGCCACAAAGAAGAGGAGGGGGTCAACTTATTTTCCAAAGCCCCTGAAGGCAGGACAAGAAGCAATGGATGGAAACTAATCAAGGAGAGAAGCAACTTGGAACTAAGGAGAAATTTCCTGACAGTGAAAACAATTAATAAGTGAAAAAACTTGCCTCCAGAAGTTGTGGATGCTCCAACACTGGAAGTTTTTAAGAAGAGACTAGATAACCATTTGTCTGAAATGATGTAGGGGTTTCCTGCCTAAGCAGGGGGTTGGACTAGATGACCTCCAAGGCCCCTTCCAACTCTGTTGTTCTGTTAAGAGTGGCTCCTGTTTCCGCTGGTTCCACGGGAGGCCTTCTTCCAAAGCCATAAAGCATTGGTGCTAAGCTTGCCGGTACAAATGTGCATCCCAGGACCCCCAAATTTCAGTTGTTCACCCCATTACTCATCCTCAAACTCTTGGAGCATCGCTCAGCCAAGGTGGTTACAAGGCTCCCCCACTCTTTCAACTGGCAACTCGTGAATCCCAATTTGCAAGTGTTTGCTTTCCCTGGCAACCCTCTCTCTCACCACCGAGTCAACCCAGATGCTTCGTAACTGGAGAGCATTAGGAGGCCTATTAATTCATTTCCCCCTCCTCCCCCTCGGTTTAATCCAACATATGAAGCTGTTGGACTTTCCAGATAAATATTTCCGTTTAATAATCATAAAAAAAGGAGCTTGTGTTACGTGCACGAGGGAGAAAACGCTTGTAATTTCAATGACTGCATACGGGCACCCAAAAGAGTCCTCTTACATGCAAAGCTGGTCGTTATGGAAGTTGAGAAAACACAGAATAAATTGTATACTTGCATTTCATTCTTCCAAAAATTATCTCCCGCCAAAAAAAGGGGGGGGTGTCTGAAATTTTATAGGTTTCCTGCCTAAGCAGAGGGTTAGACTAGAAGACCTCCAAGGTCCCTTCCAACTTCCTATTCCTATTCCTATTCCTACTCTACTCTACTCTACTCTACTCTACTCTACTCTACTCTACTCTACTCTACTCTACTCTACTCTACTCTACTCTACTCTAGCAACAGAGGCTTCAACAGCTTACATTCTCCATCATCCAGGTCCTGGTTCTCCCAAAGGTGCATTTTTCAAGAGGCAAGTGGACTTTCTTTGTTTTTCCTTGAAGATCTTTCACTTCTCATCCAAGAAGCTTCCCCAGTTCTGACTGAATGTTGGAGAATGAAAGGATTT
>NW_020769341.1:160409-175777 GCF_900518735.1 Pseudonaja textilis
ATTATTTTAAACAAATAGGCTCAGAATAGGGAACACTTTGACACAAAGGCCGATTTTCCTTTCTAGCATTCTCTGGCCCGATCGTGTGAAGCTGAGCGGTGACCCAATCATTCCGGATAGCGCCGTACTGCCAAAAGTCGAGCCCTACCTGCTGAGAACTTAACGGACTTTTCTTTTTCTTGTCGGAAGAAAGCAAAGCTAAAGAGCCACATGCGTTTTCAGAAGTGAGGTTCTCCCCCACCGCCGCCTTCCTCCTCCTCCTGGGAAGAACGAACTTGCGGATTCCACTTCCGTTCAAAGGATTCCTCCCCTGGATCTGCCAGAAAGTCAACCGAAGGGAGACAACGAAAACAACACAAAATACCCAAAGGTGCTTTTTCAAGAGGCCACTAGAACTTCTGGGAGGTCCAGAAGCCTCTTGAAAAAGCACCTTTGGGCCAGTGGGTGGGATTCTACCGGTTCGGGTGAACCGGATGTTAAATTTGCATTTGGTTCACCGAACCCGTAGTTGAAACCGACCGGCTGGCCCTGCCCACCCTGCCACTCCCAGGAGTCTCTTCCATGCAGCCCATTTTCGCTGCAGGTAAGTGCAGGGTCCGTACGGAGGTTCTGGGGGGGACGGGGGGGAAACAGGCCTTCCGGAAGTACCGGAAGTCCGGAAGCTCTCAGCATACACATAAGTAACCAGTGAAAAATCATGGTCATAATCATATGTGAGCTAACTTCTGAATGTGTAAGAAATGTAACAGCCGCTATGTAGGACAGACGCACAGAAAACTAGCACAGAGCAGCCAGATACGCCAACTAGAAGTCGGGGGACACAATGAAAACTGCTTCTTTTACAACCCAAGAATAGTTTCGATTGGGAAACTGTGAGCATCCTATATTAAAGCAAATCCAAAACTGCTAGAAAAATTCCTGGGAGCCTGGCACTCAGACAAATCAACCATCAAAAGGCACACAGACATTTACATACCATTCAAAAGAAACAAAAGCCAAAAAAAGGAACCAGAGAAACCAAAACAACTCACCAGTAATCAACACTCAGATGAGGAGAGATTAATACCAAGATTAATACGAGACCAACAATTCACAAAGCAAAAAATACCCCAGTCCAGGAACCAGCTCAGACAAATAATCAAGCATTAAACAACCTACTAAAGAAACTACCAAAAACACTCCCGCCAACACTGAGAGGGCAAGCCACCCGTACATAAACAGAGAGCAAATCTCATTTCCTTTTAGCACTGATGCTGTTACCTAGTTGTGTCATGAAATGCCTGCAAGAAAACAACCAAGCTCAAGAGGCCCACAGAGATCACCCACTCACCCCCACGTGGAATTTTCCATGGCTAAAATCTATCCCATTTCCACACACGCATTTGTTTTGCATTTGGCTGGAGTATTCTTTTTTTTTTTCCCCAGAAGTTTACTTTCAGCATGATTTAAAACACCTTTGTTTCATTAAACAGAAAAAAGGCAAACCAGAAGCCAGGGGTCATTTCACTCCGTTCAAGTTTTTAATTTGTGACATCCTTTTTTCAGAAGCCGTGCCTCGTTCCCGGGCTTTTTTTTTTTGCAACCCAAAAAAGGAAATCTTGCAAAGTCTCGGAAAGCAACAGGCTGTTTACATGGAAAGTCTGTTGCTTCCTCTGAGGATGAAAATTCTGTTTTCAAAGACAGGGAATATACACTGAACCACATCGGTGGTCCTTTAGAGTCCTTCTTAAGTGGCACTGAATATATGTGGATGCAACACCGAGAGAATAAAAATGAAAACAAGGATGCCGTGTTGGCTTGCTCATCAATTGCCCGTTTAGTTTGAAGACAGATTCCCGTAAGATACATAGGAACTGACCCCCATTTCCTAACGGAAGGATAAACGCAGGTCAAACCTGACCTATCAATATAGCTCTAGTGAAAAAGATACAGGGAGTCCTTGACTTACAACAATTCATTTAGTGATCATTCGAAGTTACAGTGGCACTGAAAAAGTAACTTATGGCTGTTTTTCAGACTTACGACAGTTGCAGCGCCCCCATGGTCATGCGATCACAATTCAGATGCTTGGCAACTGGTTCATATTTATGATGGCTGTGTCAACTCAGAATAAAACATCCCTATGCCTGTTTTAGTAGTTGTCATAAAAGTGAGGGGGGAGGGGAGGAAGGAAATCTGGACAAGCAGTGCAGCCGTTTGAAAGTGGAAGTACGTTCCAACTCTTATCTTGAAAAGATTGTAACTAAACTACCAGAGCTTTTGCCCACGAATATATTTAATTGGAGAACATGAATGTTGACACCCAGCCCATGAATGGGCTCAATTGGAGAATCTGGTTGATGAGATACCCAGTGTGTGTGGGGGGAAATAGAGTCACAGGGGATTGTAAATGAGGTAGGCCAGAGTTGGCTTCCCACAGGGCAGTGCCAGTATGTCGCCTCTAATGAATTCTTTGAAGTTTTTTGAAGTTTGGCTCGAGAATCATGATTTAATTCGGGCGATTGCTGGAATCCTGACAGGCTGCAGGGTTCCAGGTTATATGACCTTCTGACAAGCAGAATCAATGGGGAAACCATGTTAATAGCAGCTGCAGTGATTCACTTAACAACAGTGGCAAGAAAGGTCATAAAATGGGACAAAATTCACCTAACAAATGTTAGCAATTGAACTTTGGGGCACAACTGTGGCCACGAGGCAAGAACAACCTATAGTTGGGATATGTGTGCGTGTGTGTGTGTACACATACACACACACCACTATAGGTTGTCCTTGCCATGTGTGTGTGTGTTTGTGTGTGTGTATATACATATATAGACCGTCATATATATGAACCAGTTGTCAAGTATCCGAATGTAAATCCACAAGACCATGGGGATGCTACAGCAGTCATAAGTGTGAAAAACGGTCATAAGTTGCTTTTTTTCATTGCCCTTGTAATGTCGGTCCCTAAATGAACTGCTGCAAGTCGAGGACTACCTGTAATATCATCATTAAGATACCACATAAAGCTACGTTCAATGCATATCTACCTCACACTTCCCATTGCCCAGGTTCCCTTTTCCTGGTTAAGTACCTCAATTCCTCCCGTGCTCTGATTTCTCTCCAAATGACAGCCCTGAGGTCTTGCCTTACTTAAGTCCCATCTTCAAATATAAGCCCAGAGACACTAATGCACCGCCAAGTTAAAAAATAGCGCGTGCAAACAGATGGATGAATAATAGATGGCACGTATTTTGCAAAAGCTTCTTCCGCAAAGTTGATTGCAGTCTAAATAAGCAACCTTTCAAAGTTGTCCCAGATATGCCGCACAGGATAATTGCCCCCAATTTTGTTCCGCAATCAATTCTGCTTAGGCTGAAATGGTTCTACGATTAACCATACATCAGAAATCGTAGTCAGATTCTTCCATTTCCTGACACAACATAATTCTCCTGATAAACAGCAATGCCTTGGAACAGGGCCCAGCTCTGACCCAATTCAACTTAGGAAAAGTTATCGTTGCAAGATTTAATACTAATTGCATGGATTAGGGCATGATGGCTTGTCATGAAGTGCTTTAATTTCGCACAAAGGGGTCCAGGAAGTTCACACAAATTGGCCAAGGGCCGAGAGATTTCCAAAAATTAAGCTTTCCAAATCTAAAGAGGTTGATAGGAACTGCCTGGGAACAAGCCGGGCACATCAATTCAAGTCTTGCAGAGAATAAATATTTTTCTTCAAAATTGGAATGTATTATCAGAGAGAGCCCCCAGACATACATCTATGAAAGAAACATTAATTACAATGGACTGACTTATTACCTGTAACTACGCTGAATTCAAGATCGATTTCTTGGATTTAAATTCTGAGATTTATCCAGGAAAGAATGCACTTTTGGTTAAGTATTTCAGAAAGTTTACACAAATACACCCTTCAGCCCCAAGAGAAAGAAGAAAAAGAGAGGAGGGGAGGGAGAAGGAGAAGGAGGAGAAAGAGGAGAGGAGAGGAGAGGGATGGAAAGGAAAGGAAAGGAAAGGAAAGGAAAGGGAAGGGAAGGGAAGGGAAGGGAAGGGAAGGGAAAGGGGACAATCAAAGAAAGGAGAGAAAAGAAAAAAACCTAACCATTTATTACAGGTAATCCTCAACTGACGACCACAGTGGAGCCCAAAATTTCTGGGGCTGAGACATTTGTTAAGTGAGATTTCCCCTATTTTACGACCTTTCCACCTCAGTTGTTAAGTGAATCATTGCAGTTGTTAAATTACAATAGTAACCTGAGGGTAAAATAAATCTGGCTTCCTCAATTGACTTTGCTTGTCAGAAGGTCACAAAGGGGGAATCACGTGACACACACACACACCCCCGGGACACATGGCAACTGTTATAAAGGAGGAGGAGGAGGAGGAAAATGGCGACAACGACAACCATGACTATGGAGTCCTTGGTATGCTCTCTGAGCTCACGGTGTTTCCTTGCAGACTCTTCATTACCCAACTAGGGAACATTAGCAGCACTAGAAGGCAGGAGGGGGAGGAGGGGGAGGACTGGAGGAGCCCTTGGTGCTCTCTGAGCTTGGGTGTTTTACTGCAGATGTTTCATTATCGAAGTGGGGAACATCATCAGTGCTAGAAGGGAGGGGAGTTTGTGAGGAGGAGGAGGAGGAGGAGGAGGAGGATGGGGAGGAACCTGGTATCGGTGTCTCTGAGATTGCTTGTTTTTTGCAGACATTTCATTACTCAGGTAGGAAGAGGAGGAGGAGGAGGAAGAGGAGGAAGATGACTGTGGGAGTCCTTGGTGCTCTCTGAACTTCTCTTCTTGCAGACGTTTCATTACCCAAACAAGGCAACGTCATCAGCGCTAAGGATGCTACCTAGTTTGATAATGAAACGTCTGCAAGAAAACCGCCAAGCTCAGAGAGCACCAAGGATCCCCCACTTCAACCCTGAGCTGCCAATATTCTCCTTTTATTGAGTGACAGGGGTGTTTTGGAAAGCCAGAGTGAATGGCTATTTTCCAAACCCAAGAAGGGCTCGTTCTTTGCCACATGAATAAACCAACTCAGAAATTCCAACTGAAGCTTTACTTATTTGTTTGTTAAATTTATTTACCACCTATCTCTCCAGGGAGCTACTCCGGGCGGCTCGCAATAATAAAAAGGAAGAAGAATGAAAAGAGCGTAAACAGAAGGAAAACAACAGGACAATAAAATAAAACAATGACAGAGGAACGTGGTGAAAATAGGAATACAGTAACCCCACGTATGGATGGAGGCGTTCGAGCTTAACCAGGGAAACAGATTTAAAAGGCAGGCTGAGAAATTGAAGAGATAAAAATCGCTTCAGCTTTCAATGTCAAGGGTTCGGTATTTCACAGATTACCTGAAAACATTGTTCTTATTAAGACCCAGTAGAGGACCAATCCATTTTTCCTCTCTTTAAAATGCACATTCTTCCCAGATCAACCCACGGTTCAGGAAGATCTCTAACCCAGCTAAAATTCTACACCCGCTTGCCAGCTGTTAACATTCCTCATCTAATCCTTTTTTGCAAGATGTCCAGAGGTGATGGGCCTTCCTCAACTTAACAGAAAATTGCGCTGTCAGGTCTCGTTAAGGAGAAGAGGAAGGAAAGAGCTTGGGGTTTTGCTCGCGCTTGTCTCTCTCCCGCGTGAGTCAAACACAAAGCTGGTTACTAAATTCAGGCGGGACTGGCTCTTATCCTTGAGGTCCTTGGAAGAATTTAGGATTCCTAACCAAACCATCTGTCATGGTTAGCATGGATTTTGAGAAATGCTGGCATGTGTTTATGTATTTTCTTTGGAGACCGGGCTGCAAGTTGACTAGAAACAAGACAGTGGAGAAGCGAGAGAAAGTAATCCTTGGGAAAAAGAAAGGTGCATTTTCAAATATTACTAAAGCCCAAACTTCAACCTTTTTAAAAAAAAAAAACCTCACTTAAGTCCAAACTCTATACACTCTGGCCAAATAAAAATTCCCACTAGAGCCAACCGTCTGTTCTGATTACAAGAATGTAAACGATTTTGCCATTTAATTTTCCCTCCATAAGAAATCAATATTATATTTTTCTTCCGGTTTTATGACTTCTATCATAAAACACCGCAGACTGGGTTTGCCTATTGCCCTATCCCATTAAACCATGGTTTATTTAACTGCTAATAATGTACCAACTATCGCTATCTGGGTTCATACACCGCTCTAAACCATCAGGCAGCTTGATTTTGGTATCTTATTGGGAGAGAATTAAGCTCCAAGGTCAACCAAAGCTATGGTTAACACGGGCATGATTTAAGAGACATTAAAGGGATTTGGGGGAACAAACTTTGATTAATAGCTCTCAGGCAGGAAAACAGAACCTCCACATTCACTGGTTGAGTAAGTAAAAATCTCCTTGGCTAGAAAACCATCGCCTTCAGTCTTCCTGGAGGAATCTTAACAGGCAAACCACGTTAAGTAAAACTTTGAACTGGTTCAAACATATCTATTATTTTAGTGGTTGTTACATTTTTGATTGACTAGCTTTCTCTTAAAAAATAAGCAATCTTCTAAGACAAATGAAGGCGAATATATGGGTCCCACAATAATGTTGCAGGATCCAATCTGGGTCTGTCATGGGGACCAACCTCTGGTTGACCCAGATGGAATCCTGCAGCCTTCTAAAAAGCGCAAATGATCTGCAAAATGTTCTACCTGCTTTTGATTACAAATAACAGAAACTAGTGGGTATTTTGAGAATTTAAGAATTTAGCTTCCAGCGTTTTTTTTAGAAGTTTATGATTCCGATGCCTGAAGTAAGTTCAGCTCTACTTCCTAGGCGATAGTGACATCTGCTGGACATCTGCTGCTCCCCAAAGGAGTTTGATTTACCAAATTCCAAGCAAACTCGAGTGAAGTTTTAGAAAGTTTTATTACTATTATTTATCAAACGTATAGGCTGCCCATCTTACAATCAAGTAACTCTGGGTACATAAAAACAAAGGTACAGAATATTAAAAGGATTATTTTTAAGGAGCTTTGCAAGGTTGGAAAGCACAGACCTTGAAACCCTAAGCATTTTCAGCGGCTCAGCTGTTTACAACTCTTTACGGCAGTTCAGTAAGCGCACTCACGCTTACAGGAAATGCAGTCCTCGACTTATGACAACGATTGGCTTCACTTGTCAGGTGGTCACGTAAGGGAATCACACGACCCTGGGGCCCTGCAACCGTCATAAACGTGGAACTGTTTTGCCAACCATCGGAATTTTGATTACATGACCACAGCAATGGTCGTAAGTGTGAAGAACGTCCGCAAGTCCCTTCTTGGGATGTTAAATGGTCACTAAATGAACAGTTGTAAAGTCGAGGACTACGTGTACACTTGTCTCTGAAAAGTGCCTCTCCCAACCTTTTGGGCACCAGGGAGCGGTTCCATGGAGAGAGGTTTTACCACGGACCAGAAGGGCTGCGGTTTGGTGTTCTGCCTGCATCCTGTGGGATGGGACTTCGCTTGTTTGTGCGGCCCAGTTGCTGAAATGCTGCAGACCGGTGTCGGTCCATGGGCCAGGAGTTGGGGAGACCCAATAATCTAGAACATGATGGTTCAAGCAGCTACGGGTACCTGTTGTGGCATGTTGGGAGGCTAGAAGGAAGAGGAGGCATGGGAGTCAGGATCAGCAGTGTGGCAACCTGAGAGCTCTGAAGGGGAAGTGGAAATGGAGCTGTCAGAGAGAGAGAGAGAGAGAGAGAGAGAGAGAGAGAGAGACTCACACACACACACACACACACACACACACACACACACACACACACACAGATGGAGCCTGGGCTGTCCGTCAGCCCTCAGGTGAAGCATCAACAGCCCCCAGGTCTGGAGGTGGCTGATGTGGAAGAGGAGGAACAGCTGGGTCCAGTGCCTGACGAGCGGATGCGCAGAAGGCAGAGGAGAGGAGAGCAGTGGAAATCTATGGGCCGGTCCTTGGGACGGAAGAGCCACCGCTGCTAGAGACCAGCTCTGGGGATCAAAGGCAGGGGGCGGAGACGAATAGATGTGGCAGACAACTATTCATCTCCCAGACGGATGGACTTGTTAACCTGCGGTGGGAGAGAAAACTTTTGGCAGGGGCTGCTAGCGCTCCTGATAAAAGGAATCTTGTTGAGTTTGTGTCAGAGGGTTTGTCGTGTTTGGGGAGCTGAGTGAGAACAGCACGAGTTGATCTTTCTCATACAGTACCTCTGCTTGAAACACCAACTGCCGGTCCAACTCCAAGTCCTATTTAAACGTTCACTATAAGGTCGAAGGAAAGCTACACCGAAAGGCGACATGACCACTGTTCATCACCGTGCCTGCTTCTCATTGTGAAAAGACACAACGACAATACTTTGCAACAATCAGAAGCTGCTTCTGCACATCTGGGAGGAGACTGTGGAACTATTTCTGTTCGTTTTCTCCCTTTGCATTAATCTTCATTTTTTAATAAGTGTAACGCATAATGAAAATGTGATAAAAGAAGAACCGCCACAAGAATATTCATCTCGTAAAGGATGACATTACAACGCCTTCCGTTGAGGGCAAAAGAAACAAAACTTTCAGCAAGTCAACATTAAAGCGATCTTGAGGATAAAACGAGGTTACTATGCAAGGAGCTTAGGGCTATCACTAATGTCCCCCATAGTGTAGGAAAACCTTTTTTCAGTTCAGCCGCTTCTTAATTGGAAGCCGGGAGTTACCTTAGCAAAGAGAAGACGTCATATGAGTTACGCACACAATTGGGATCCACTTGCAGATTCTTTTGGATTTCTGAGACACCCTTAAAGACAAACAAGACGGTGCGTTAACGTTTTTTGTTTTGGTAACACTGAAATTAAAGCCTTTCTTCCTAATTAAAAATATTCCACTTGCGTGTTCTGTCCACACACAGCGTTTACAGCCTAACCTTCACATGTGACATTTGTGTTTACCAACCTTCTCTCTTTATCCTCAAGCTACTTAGGAACCTATTCTTATTAATTAGATTTTGTCCCCCCTTATTTTTTATAAATAACTCAAGGCAATGAACATACCTAAGGCTCCTTCCTCCTCAGATTTCCCCCACAACAACAACCTTGTGAGGTGGGTTGGGCGGAGACAGAGTGTGTGTGGCTGACCCAAAGTCACCCAGCTGGCTTTCATGCCTAAAGTAGGACTATAACTCACTGTCTCCTGGTCTCTAAGCCAACACCTTTAACCACTAGGCCAAACTGGCTCTCTAAGTTTCACCGGAAAGTTAATTTTAATTTTAACAAAACTGAAAAAAAAATATCCTGGAAAGCTAACGTGCTGTGCGGGTTGATGATTTTTAAGAAGCTACAGATGCTCCAGTGGGTGTAAGCTTACCTTCCGTTCGTACAACGCTCCATAATAGCCATCATTCAGCCCAAAAATGATTTCATTCGGGCTACGAGCATGTATCTGTTAAGTAAAACCAGTGTCACAGATTCAGTCAGCTTACTTTAAAGCCATTGTTTTAGTTCTTTTAGCACCCAGAGTGGCATTCTTTGTAGGGATCGTTTGTTTTGTGGCATCCTTCTGTTATTCAGGTTCACCACTGACCCTATAGAGGGGAAAGGAAGAAGCTGAAACTCGATCCCCTGAGTGGACTCATTTTCTGGGCCACAACGAACATTGTAAGAGAGCTTAAAAACCAATACAAAATCACACATAACCTTCACTGTCAGGGGTCTCACAAAATCCGACATCACAATACATTTGTTAAGTCTTCGGGATTTAGAGTCTACTGAAGTACGCCAAAGCTAAACATCTGGAATTCACCGAAGAAGCTTCTTAGATGAGAAGTGAAACGTTTTCAAGGAAAAACAGAAAACAAGAAAAGTCTAGGGCCCTTTGGAAAAGCATCTTTGGGGCAACCATGACCTGGATGATTGAGAACCTCCATAGAGGTTTAACTATCTGGAACTTTTAACTAACTTGGCTAGATAACAAACAAGCGAATTGGATATACTTCTGTCTACAGATCATCAACTTTCAAAACGAGTGATTAACGAGACAATCATGTAGCCCAGTGGCTCATCCTTTGAGAGTGTGGTCTGATGTGATGAGAATCATCATCATCTTCATCATCTTAATGACCCCATCATCCCTTGCAGGGCGGAGTCTGGGCAACTGAATGAAGCCGAGTGTTTTAATGGCCAGATGCCCTTCTTGTCGCCAATGCAGAGTTCTATTCAGCAGATATATTCTCAACGTGCCCAGAGAGAGAAATATTTGCCTCTACCTAGGATCGAACTCACAGCCTCCTGATTGTGACGTGAGAGCTCCATCTCTAGGCCACCGCGCCATTCTGATATGACGAGAATGACCCTTACGTATTAAACTGATTGCATTTCTTTTACCCTAAAGCTGGACAGTCTCACGGTCATCTAAGAAAAGTATATATCATAAATTGAAAATCAATGTGAAGTTCTGTAACAAGTCAATATGTATCTAAACATACAGGAAGAGGGAGACAAATCAATGGGAGTGACATTTGACTTCCTGCTGACTTCCCCATTGACTTTGCTTGTGGGAAACTGGCAGGGAGCGTTGGAATCACGATCACGTGACTACAGGAATGCTGCAATAGCCACAATCCTGCACACAGAACTGATCTGAACATTGTGGACATTTTAGTTCCATGGAGTGATGAGTCCTGGATTCTTTTATGCATTTTTTAAAATTTAAAATTAATGGGTATTAGGCACCTTGACTTTTAAACTAACGGATTTTAGGCACCTTGATTCAAACATTGTTGTGGTATAATGTACAGCTTGGGCTATCTTGATGGTACGCACAGTGAAGAGTTTTACTAACGTATAGAAGATTTCTATTATCCTGCCAAAATTCCGTCCAGCATCTGCTAACTTTATATCTTGCGCCAAAAGTCCTTTGCAAAAGGCAACAAAACTTTCTTGTTTTTTTTTTTCCTTGAAAAAAATTCCCTTCTCATCCAAGACGCTTCTTCAGTTCTTCACATCAGAAGCTTCTTGGTTGAGAAGCGAAATCTTTTCAAGGGAAAAAAAAAAGCAACAACCGAGAAATTTCGGTTGCCTTTTGAAAAGGATCTTTGGGAGAACCCTGACCTATATGATTCAGCATCTCCACAGACACTTATCTCTTGCAACAATTCTTTGCTATTCCATCAACAGATATTTGCTATAAATATCCTTAAATAGCCAATCCAAGTTGAAACGGTATACTTTATTCTTTTACCTGCTGGCCCAAATATTTGAGTCCATCTAGATTGACTTTCCACTCAATCAGTAGCTGATAGGTGTCATTCTTGCCACCCCATATCCTCACCACAAAGCAGGATACAGACGTATCAAGGCGGTCAGGCATTAGACCAAAATCAAGGCTTCGCCATGTTGGATTCTGTTAGGGTGGAAGAAGAGAAAATGAACTGTAAATACTCCAGATCGTTTTCCCACATAGAGAATTAGTATAGCGGTAATCCTCGACGTTAAGACCGGAATTGAATCCATGCGTGGTCATTAAGCAGGTCACCATGTGGCCATGCCCAATTTTACCAATTTTGCTACTTTTTTTGCAGCAGCAGTCATTAAATGGGTCCATTTAATGGTTCTGTGATCATTCGTAAATGCTAGAAATCAGCAAAAAATGCTGAAAATTGCACTTTCATAACCACGGGATGCTGCAAACAGCTGTTGATGTGAGCCAGTTGCTAAACATCCCTAATGCGATTATGTCATTATTTTAAAAAAGTTTTTACCTTTTATGACTCTAAGCTGCCCAGAGTTGCCTTGAGGTTAAGATAGGCGGCCTACAAACTTTATCAACAAATAACACAAAAAAATAACCCAGGGTGTGTGTGTAGGGACTTCAGAACTTCAAAAATGGGCTATTAAGTAACTCTGGGGAGGTCTGTTTGAACTTGGAATGGTGGTTCAAGGACCGGGTGTTAAACAAGGATCATCGCGCGCCCCTGTTGGAGTCTGATTCTGAGGGGGGGTCGAACAGCTGACAGGGAGTGGGAGTGTGGCTCTGGTGGCTGTGGAGGAAATTGGGGAAGGGCACAGGCCGGCTGGGCATTCAGAGGAAGACCCAGGCCGACCCGCTCTTCATCTTAGGCACATAGGGAGGAACGGATAAGGAAGCAACGTGGGTTACGGGGGAGAAAAAGGCCCTGATTCCCTTCATTGGCTGCAGCTGGGGAAACAGGATAAAGAGGGTGTTTGCGCACAGCTCCTTGCTGGAAGCAAAGCGTGCATTATCTTTGCTTGTCAAGTCCTATCTGGGTTCTGGCGTCCTCCCAACTGTATGTGTTTCGTTATCTTTTTGTTCTGCAATTCTTTATCCTGCCCTGTCTCGTTAATTGCTGCAGCTTGTGGTTTGTGTTGGTTTTTATTTATAATTTATAGGTACTTTGGGTTCCGACTAGTATTTCTTCCCTTTAAAAACTCTTCCTGGGAGAGTTTTTTCTCCAGCCAATGATAACTGGACATTGGAAGCCAAGTTGGAGAAATTAAAGGGACTTTACCTGCTTTTGTGACTTTGTTGCTTTTGTGCCACACCCTGGGTCATCACAGATCACCTGTGTGTTCAAAAAGGCTTCCAAAGATTGAGTTGCTCACTCTTTGTGCTCAACATTTGTGCAGATGCAGCCAACTGCTTGGTCACATATAGGTAGTCCTCAACCTACAACAGTTCATTTAGTGACCCTTCAAAGTTACGACGGCACTGAGAAAAGGGGACAAAGGACCATTTTTTCACACTTACGACCTTTGCAGCATCCCCATGGTCAGGGGATCAAAAGTCAGCCGCTTGGCAACTGGTTCACACTTATGACCATCGCGGCGCCCCAAGGTCCTGTGATCCCCTTTTGTGGACCCCCTCCGCAAGCCAAATCAATGGGGAAGCCAGATTCACATAACAACCAGGTTACTAACTTATCCACTGCAGCAATTCACTTAACCACCGTGGCAAGAAATGTCGTAAAATGGGGCAGAACGCACTGAACAAACGTCTCCCTTCACAACAGAAGTTCTGGGCTCGATCGTGGTCGTAAGTCGAGGACAGCCTGGAATAGGTTTCCAAAGAACCTCGAAGGGCAAGCGATCTGCATTTGCTCCAAAGTTACGACTATTGCAGAATCCGTTCCATTCAAGGGAGAGTCAGCTGCTTGGGGTTGATGGGATTAGCTTCATAGGGAACAGACGAGAGAAGGTGCTACTCAGACCTTTAGGTCAGTGAGGACTAAACTTTTCGGCACCAAGTGCCCAAAGCATGCGGGCCCCCCTGCACATGTGGCCATGACCCCCCCCTCGCGCATGCATATGCGCCTCCCATGCATATGCACATGACCCCTGCACCCTCTGCATGACTCCCCTGCAGATGCACACGCAACCCTGCAGTTGCACATGATCCCGTGTCCACCACGCCCTTCCACGCAGGTGCATGCAACCTCCACACGTGCCCTGACCCCCAAACATGTGCGGCAGAAACCCGAAGACCAGCTGGCCAGCGGGAGGCGCGGGTGCGCATACGCGGCTGAGCTGAGCTGGGGTGACGGCTCACGTGCCCAGAGAGAGGGCTCTGGGTGCCACCTCTGGCACGTTTGCTATAGGTTCACCATCACGGCTCTAGGTCCTTGGCCATGGTGACTGTTAGGATGCAACAGGCTCATTAATTAAGTCCAAAATGTAGGCGTCTCTTCATCTGAATCCAAAGTGCTGCTAGGCCCCTAATGTGGATAGCAATAGCCCTTAGCACTTATATACGACTTCACAGTGCTTTCTGGCCCTCTCTTAAGTGGTTTAAAGAGTCAGCGTGTTGCCCCCAACAATCTGGGCCCTCATTTTACCCACTTCGGAAGGACAGAAGGCTGAGGGAGGGAGGGAGGGAGGGAGGGAGGGAGGGAGGGAGGAAGGAAGGAAGGAAGGAAGGAAGGAAGGAAGGGCAATAGCTCTTAGACTTATATACCACTTCACGGTGCTTTTACAACCCTCCCTAAGCGGTTTACAGAGTCAGCCTCTTGCTCCCACAATCTGGGTCCTCCTTTTACCCACCTCGGAAGGACGGAAGGCTGAGTCAACCTTTGAGCCTGGTGGGATTTGAACTGCCAAATGATAAGCAGCTGGCTGCAGAAGTAGCTTGCAGTACTGCACTCAACCACTGCACCACAGAGGCTCCTTATACAGGTAGTATAAGGATACAGGTAGTCCTCAACGTACGACCACAATAGGGCTCAAAGTTTTATGTTGCTAAGTGAGAAGTTTGTTAAACGAGCTTTGCCCCATTTTACGACTTTCTTGCCACCTTTGTTAAGTGAATCCCTGCAGCTGCTAAATTGGTCAAACGGTCGCTGAGTGAATCTGGTTTCTCCATTGACTTCACTTGTCCGGAAGGTCGCCAAAGGCGATCACGTGACCTAGGGCACTGCAACCGTCATAAATCTGAGTCGGCTGTCAAGCATCTGAATGTAAATCACGCACCCATGGGGATGCTGCAACGGCCGTAAGTGTGAAAAGCAGTCGTCGTAAGTCGTTTTTTTCAGTGCTACGGTAACTTCGAACGGTCACTAAGTGAACTGTTGAGGACTATCAGACCTGGGAATTAGGACGATCACCTGTATTGGAAAGACTTTTTCCAAAGGGACAGGTGTATATACCTTTTGGGAGCTCTGCTTAATTACAAATTGTCATTAAAAGCTTCCCTAACAATTGATGGATCGGCCATGACCTTACCTGAACCAGAATAGACTCTCTTCTGTCATCCATTTCCTAATTAACCTCAAAAATTGCACTCAGCATGGAGCTATTCTTCAAAGATGGTCAGGAAATTGATTCAGACCACCGCTGCCCAAGTATTATGGGATGCTACTTGAAAAGGCAATACTGGCTGCCTGTGAACTCTCAAGATCAATATAGAGTACTTGTTTTCTATCCGCTCGATAGACCCCTTTGCCCTTCAGCTCAAGCAAGCATCCAAGATGGCTACGCAAAATGTTAAAGCCACCATTCAAAAGACCGGGGTGGGGTGGGGAGGAATCATTACCAATAAGTTCCATGTGCTGGTATGAGTACCAATAAAGGAGAATATCTGTAGCTCAGGGTTGAAATGAGGGGTCCTTGGCGCTCTCTGGCCTTGATTGTTTTAGAATAGAAGGGAAGGGAAAGGAATGGAGTGGAAAGGAATGGAGTGGAATAGAAAGGAGTGGAGTGGAGTGGAGTGGAATGGAATGGAATAGAAAGGAATGGAAGGGAGTGGAAAGGAATGGAGTGGAATAGAAAGGAGTGGAGTGGAGTGGAGTGGAGTGGAATGGAATGGAATGGAATAGAAAGGAATGGAAGGGAGTGGAAGGGAATGGAAAGGAATGGAGTGGAGTGGAAGGGAATGG
>NW_020769341.1:176239-192143 GCF_900518735.1 Pseudonaja textilis
GAGTGGAAGGGAATGGAGTGGAAGGGAATGGAAAGGAATGGAAGGGAATGGAAGGGAAGGGAAGGGAAGGGAATGGAATAGAAAGGAGTGGAGTGGAGTGGAGTGGAGTGGAATGGAATGGAATGGAGTGGAGTGGAATGGAATGGAGTGGAAAGGAATGGAAGGGAGTAGAAGGGAAGGGAATGTAATGGAAAGGAATGGAGTGGAGTGGAGTGGAGTGGAAGGGAAAGGAATGGAATGGAAGGGAAGGGAAGGGAGTGGAAAGGAATGGAACGGAGTAGAAGGGAATGGAATGGAATGGAATAGAAAGGAGTGGAGTGGAGTGGAATGGAACGGAGTGGAAGGGAATGGGAATGGAAATAGGATAGAATAACAGGGTCTTCCAGTCCACCCCTGCTCAAGAAGGAAACCCTACACCATTTTAGACAAACAGTTATCCAACTGCTTTTTGAAAAACTTCCAGTGTTGGAGCATTCACAACTGTGAATCGGATGTTCTTTGCAGAAGGCAAAGACGTTTTGAATTCAGCCTCTGGACATTACAAGTGGTATTTGAAGACTCTTGTATCGCAAATTATTTCTTGTCTGTTATCTTTCGGGAAACCTCGCATAGCTTGGCAAGGCTTGTGCTTATCACAGCTAATTATTTTGCAGAAGCATTAAAAGATTTCTGTTTCCTTTGGATTGTGTTTGATTTGTTGGAAAAGGGCCCGTGGGTCAGAACACAACCACAATGGAGCCCAAAATTCAGGTTGCTAAATGAGGCATTTGCTAAATGAGTTTCGTCCCATTTTTTGACTTTTCTTGCCACGTTTTGTCCATTGTTAAGTTTGCAATATGGTTGTTTAAGCGGATCTGGCTTCCCCACTGGCTTCGCTTGTCAGAAGGTTGCAACAGGGGAAGACATAACCCCGGGACACTGCAACCGTCGTAAATATGAGTCGTCCGTGGCCAAGCGGCTGAATTTTGATCACGTGACTGCAGGGATGCTGCAATGGTTGTAAATGTGAAAGACGATCCTAAGTCACCTTTTTTTCAGTGCTGTTGTACTGGTAACTTCAAACGGTCACTAAACAAACTGCTGTAAGCCGAGGACTACCTGGACTTATCACACCTGGCTACACCAGGTAACGACACCAGTTGTAATGGGAGCATCAACAGTGACAGTCACTGGCTTCAAAATGGCAGGCAGAACTAGGCAGCTAAATCGGCTTTTATTATTGTATTTATTTAAAATACTTATATAATCACCCATCTTGCAAGCAACGCTGGGTCTCTCTCAATCCAAAGTTAAAGCAATATACAGACACCCTATCAAAAGTCCAGAGATTAACGGGTTACATTAAAAACAACAAAACCTTTCTTATTTCATGCAAGGAATGCAATAAACATTAAAAAGGGATGGTGCTCACCCTGTCACATCCCAGCATTTTGAAGCCAGTTACTGTTACTGCAGGACCTCCAGGCTGCAGCCCTTTAAAGGAGCGCCAGTCCTTCCCTTGGATTATCGTGGCTGCCTCATACTGCATAAACATGCATTCCATACTATGATCCACAAAAATCTGTTTCAAAGTTAGCTAACAGTCTTTGGTTTAAAGCAGTAATAGACGCAACTCAAGTAATTTGCACAGGGAGTGACACGAGGGGGAAAAAACGGTCCCATTTTGGGTTAATAACCATTTTAGAGCAAGGGTGGGCCCCTATGGGGATTTTACCACCTGTGGGCTTCAATTCCCAGAATTCCTGAGCCAGCACAAATTCCGGGAGTTGAAGTCCACAGGTTGTAAAGTCGCCAGAATTGCCCACTCCTGGTTGAAAGGGAAAAAAATTAAAGGAAAACCTTAGTCAAGATAATAACAGCTCACTTACCAGTGAATTCTTTATGACCTCACTCTTATAAAATTCTATTAAGAAAAAAAAGAAAAAAAAAGAAATTAAAAGGAAGTTAGAGATCACATCGCACAGATTCCTAAGGATATCGAGCCGGGAGAGCAAAACAGCGATTGATAATTAAACCAAGTGGAAATCCTAGAGATGTCAAGGTATACAAACAATGGTTGTTATAAAGGATAATCCTTAAATTACATGGAAACCAAGCCTGTGGGAACCCATACCTACTGAACACTCGTTATCGGAAAAAATCAGCTTTTTTTGATAGCCTATAAAAATCAAGCTCTGTATCTTCTGAAAAGAGTCAGTTTTTATCAAAGAAATCACCAAGGTTCTTCATTATCTAATCGGCATAAAGAAGATTGCAGTCAAGAGCGCAATATTCGATGGTGGGACGGGGACATCAGCAAAAACAGGCATTAAGTAGCTCTGGAGAGGTCTGTCATAACTTGAAATGGTCGCTAAGGGACCGGTCATTAAGCGAGAACTACCTGTATCTTTCAGCTACTCAGGCCAATAGGTGATGCAACCAGGGGTGGGATTCAAATTTGTAACAGCCAGTTCTGTGGGCGTGGCTTAGATGGTGGGCGTGGCTTGGTGTTATGTGACTGGGTGGACATGGCTTGGTGGTCATGTGACTGGCTGGGTGTGGCCAACTCAATATCACTCACATCGAGGCACGCATCTCCTCGCCTGGCCTCTCATGACTGTGGGGATGCTGCAACAGTCGTAAGTGTGAAAAAGGGTCATAAGTCACTTTTTTTCAGTGCCATTGTAACTTTGAAGGGCCACTCCACACAAGCAAAGTACCAGCAAAGGAGGGAAAAAAACTCCAGGGAAGTTCCTGAGACAGGAAGTCTAGTCCTGCCAAGAATGTAATAAGGGTTAACGGAGAGGCAGTTTCTGTAAGCAACACCAGATTGTTTCCTTCCTGCCTTCCTTACAGGATTAGCCCAGTAATTTCTTCTAACAACCGGTTCTCCCAACTGCTTAGAATGATAACAACCGGTTCTAGCGAATAGGTGCGAACTGGTAGAATCCCACCCCTGGATGCAACCCTTAATCTGAGAGATACTGATGATTATTCAAAGCTTAGTTATTGAGATAAGCATCTTTCGTGGCATCAAATCTGATGCCACGAAAGATGCACACTAGAACGGTGTGGTGTACTTCCATCCAGTTATCAGTAAAAAAAGGCACATTAATCAGATCACACAAACCCAAAAGGTAAATGTTCAAATTGTTCTCGATTAAATATTAAATACGGGAAGTCCTTGACTTGCAACCACAATTGAGCCCAAAATTTCTGTTGGTATGTGAGACACTTGTTAAGTGAAGTTTGTTCAATCTGGCTCAAGGTTGACTCAACCTTCCGTCCTTCCGAGGACGGTAAAATGAGGACCCAGATTGTTGGGAGCAGGAGGCTAACTCTGTAAACCGCTTAGAGAGGGCTGTAAAGCACTGTGAAGCAGGATGTAAGACTGCTATTGCTTAGGAAGGAAGGAAGGAAGGAAGGAAGGAAGGAAGGAGGGAGGGAGGGAGGGAGGGAAGAGGCTGACTTGGTACACTGCTTAGAGGATTGGAAAGCGCTATGTAAGTGCTATAGCTATTGTTCTTTTTTACGACCTTTCTCGCCACAGTTGTTAAGTAAACTGCTACAGTTGTTAAATTAGTGACAGGGTTTTTAAGTGAATCTGCCTCCCCCTTGACTTTGTTTGTCAGAAGTTCGCAAAAGGGGATCACGTGATCCTGGGACACTGCCATCACCATAAATATGAATCAGTTACCAAATTGCCAAATTTGGATCATGTGACCACAGGGGTGCTGCAACAGTCATAAAACGCGAAAAATTGTCACTTTTTTCAGTGCTGTCGCAACTCTGAACAATCACCAGATGAACTGTTGTAAGTCAAGGACTAGCCGTATATAAATATTAATTGAAAATTCACATTAGTTGTTTTTACACTCTTATGAGGACTACGGTAAGAGAGGGATTTTGAGATTTTGCATTTGGCACAAACGTGGTTAATTAGCACTACTGAAATACCTAATCAGGCAGCCCATGGAATAGCAGCATGTTCACAGATAATACCACTAGAAGGATATTCAGGGATATGTTAATTAAAAAAATTATGGACTGTGCGGAAATGAAAAGCTTCCCATGGAGTTACAAGAGAAGGAAAAAAGAGAATTCTATATTGTCTGGGAAAACCTATATACTTGGATAGATAACAGGAATAATAGTTAATATATAGTGTAAATATGAATAATGTATACATGTATACAAATATAAATAATGGAAGATGGAAAAAACTGACGCCACAATGTATTGCAAAAATGATTTGTGGTTTTGTTTAAAAAACTGTAAAACTTTAATAATTTTTTTTTAAAAAAAGGATATTCAGTGATTGGCTTCACACAACCAGATTAAGTAAAACCATGTAACAAAACTGTTATATATTATCCAGCACACAACAGGAAAAAAAAGCACAGGCAGTCCTTACAACACATTTAGTGACCGCTCAAATTTACAACGGCACGGAAAAAAATTGATTTATGACCATTTTCGCGTTTACAACTGTTGCAGCATTCCCATGGTCATGGGATCAAAATTTGGATGCTTGGGGAATTGGTTCCTGTGTATGGTGGCTGCAGGGTCCCGAAATCACGTTGATGCCCCCTTTTCCACCTTCTGACAAGCAAAGTCAACGGGGAAGCCAGCCCTTTCGTAAGAACCCTTATAAAATGCTCTAGGTCAGGGGTCTCCAACCTTGGCCAGTTGAAGTCCGTCAGACTTAAAATGGCCAAGGGTGGAGACCCCTGATCTAGAGAGAATTTCCTCTTAGGCCCAAAAGCCCCCCACCTTTTTTTTGTTCCTCTCCTGTGCTGGAAATAAAGATAATGCAAAGGAAAACCAAGTGGATTATCTTTTTTTGAACAACGAAATCTTCTTCCATAGCATCTGTTATGTACGAACGAAGGCGAATATACGTGTCCCAAGGATAATGTTGCAAGATCCAATTTGGAAGTGGTGGGAGCTTCATCCCTGGAGGCTTTCAAGAAGAGACTGGGCTGCCATCTGTCAGAAATGGTGTAGGGTGTCTCCTGGACTAGATGACCTACAAGGTCCCTTCCAACTCTGGTCATCTGTTATCAGGACCAGAAATTTTGTCTTCTGAGCTTTCGGACTCATGCTGGAGCCTGTCTTGAGGGAACTTCCCTCTGGCCTAGAAAGAGAGAAGTTTTCGCTAGAGAGGATGGAGGGAACGAGTACGAAAGCTCGCAATACAAAACCTCTGGTCCCGGTGACAGACCCAGATTAGATCCTGTATTATGTATGTATGTATGTATGTATTTGATTTCTGTAACTGCCCATCACGGTATCTAATCCTAGCCTATTTTTTCAGTCATCAACTATGTAAAATATCACAGGTCATTTGGGAAGGAATATTGTTGTGGTCAGACGGCAGCGGAATCAGGCAGTGGGGAAGAATGGGGACCAGTCCGGGAGTCTGGGGAGGACTTGAATGAGGGTCCTGCATCCGATGCAGAGATGGGGCCAGGACCCTCTGGGAGTGGGGTGTTGACTGGAGCCTCTGGAGTCTGGCAGCAGCGAGGCAGAGGAACAGGGGGAGCCTGTTCCCAGTGCGCGTGTGCGCAGAGCTGCTAGAAGGCAAGAGCAGCTGAGACAAAAGGGGCGACTTGGGAGTAAGGCTTGGAGGTGATTGCCCCTCCCATAAGGGATAAAGGACAGGCAAAGGTGAAGAAACCTTCGCAGGCAGCAAAGTCATTCGCTCTGTTCGGATTAAACCTTGAAGCTGTGTGGACTTTGTAGTTAGGTTGGTTTTTTTATAGTTCCTTTGGCACTTTAGTTGTTGGCAGCCATTCAAAGGAAAGGTGGGTGCTTATCTCGAGAGACTGTTTGGGACTCATTACCGCCTGGGAATGAACGTAATTCCCAGTGTTGAAATAAAACAAGAATTGTTTTAACGAAGAGTGTGCTTAATTATGGCCTTGGAATCCCTGGTCAGAACAAATATAAAGAACTCTAAAGAGAGACTTCCTAGACCAGGGGTGTCAAACTCAAGGCCCGCGGACTGGATCTGTCCCACAGGGTGCTTAGATCTGGCCCAGGGGGCTGCCCTGGAAACAGCAAAGGACCGCCCCAGGGTGCCTCTGCCAAGGAAAACGGAGCTCGGCAGGGACACCCGCGGCCCTCCCGAGCTCCATTTTCGCTGGCAGAGGGTTGCAGGAAGCCGTCGCAGCTGAAAATGGAGCTTGGGAGCCCATTTTTGTTGGCAGAGACATGAGTGACACTGAGCTGGCCACACCTACCCCAGCCCCCCAAGGTCAAACCCAGCCCTGATGTGGCCCTCAATGAACACGAGTTTGACACTCCTGCCCTAGACAAACTGAGCAGATGGAGATGGAAATCAATGACAAGAAACATCTCTTTACCTTTACATATATTTATGTTGTCGCACAAGTGAAGGGTGAAGTAGGTGTCCAGGAGGCGATAACCGTTCCTATTGACAATATTCCGGGCTGCAATGTTACGCAAATGCCTGAGACGACGCTGGAAAGGAAAACATTACAAATATTAAGCAATGTTCGCGTTGTTATTATTAAGCTGTTTAATAAATGCGGTGTTGTTTAACATGTAACACTGGGTAAGAACAGCTCATGTTTGTTTTGAGATGTTTTTATTCTTTCTAAAGTTTTGTTCTCAAAGATCCAGACTGCTATTGTCCCTCTGTCTTGGCCTTTCAAATAAAAATCCTACATGTGTTCCTTACGCACCCAGATATAAAAAGCAAAATAAATTCTCTCGCTATATGTAGCTTCAGTTAAAAATGTACAGAGAGCCCTCCTATATTCCTTGCAGACAGCTGGTCATTTGCATTCTTTTAGAGACTTATTGAGGCCACTTGGAGATTTGTTTACGTCTCAGGGTCACCCGAGTAGGGCAAGAAGGCTCCACACTCATTTGCACCACTCAGGTGATCCTGAGGACACAGATAAACCTCCAAGTGGCCTCAATGACTTCTCTAAAAAGAATATAAATGCCACCTGTATAAATATAAATCCTTCCGTCCTTTACCATCCAGTCTGAGCTGAAGAAGCTTCTTGGGTGAGAAGCGAAACATCTTCAAAGAAAAAAACTACAGAAAGTCCAGTTGCCTCCCGAAAAAAAAGCACCTCTGGGGCACTGAAAAACCATAATATTTAGCAGAAAGCAGCAGTACATAGGAGTATTTCACCAATTCCAACTTCCCACAACTTCCTCTGCAAAACACTTACAAATCACACCATGACCAGTGCCAATTAAAATTATCTTTATCCACTTCATTCTGAACAAGAAAATTACATTACAATCTCAATGGCTATTAACTGTTAACATGGTTTAAGCCCATTAACAAGAACTACAGAACTGTTTTCCAGGAAGAAAGCAAGAGATAAAAACCATCTGGAGAGAGACATTCAGTTTCCCTAAACTATTCAAATACTGTTTTAAAACAAAAAAACATTTGTTGAGCGGTAAGCTAAAAACTACGGCTTATAAACTAGAATGCTTGGCTTCCCGCTTCTCACTGAACAGCCATAACTCTTTCAGCAACTTAGTGTTAGATGAAATTTTAATTCCCCCGGACTACATCTACATTTTACACATAATTTGTTTTACTCCATTTGCAACACAGGCTGCACATAGCAATCTATATGGAAAGAAGCATGAAATTCTTTAACAAGCCATAGGTTTTTTTTTAAATTAATGAGTCATGGTTTGTGATAAATATGATGGATTAATAGATAAATAAACCTAAGGGTTTACAACTTTCCATTCATTCCTTTATTAAAAGTATTAAATGAGACTACACACACAAAAACCAAATACACATCATTCTTTACATGAAAACTTGAATGTGTCACTATCAAACACTGGCCAGCCAAAAGGAAAACATTAATAGGTAATGATTCTGTCTTGTTTTAATGAATCTTATAAATTTCTGAGCTGTAGTGGCCCCATGGTTAGAATGCAGTATTGCAGGCTTATCTCTGCCCACTGCCAGGAGTTCAATCCTGACAGGCTCAAGGTTGACTTCCAACAGTAAACAATCAGTAAAATGAGGGCCTAGATTGTTAGGGGCAGGATGCTGTCTCTGTAATCTGCTTAGAGAGAGCTGTAAAGACAGAGCTGCACTAAGGAGCAGTATGTAAGTCTAAGTGCCATTGCTATGGCTAATATCCTTTCATTAGAAACTTGAGTCCACAGAGAATCATATTCTCTTTCTCTTCCAGG
Organism: Pseudonaja textilis; assembly: GCF_900518735.1. The sequence continues at coordinate 184,427 of NW_020769341.1, forward strand.
GAATTTGCTCTTGAAAGGAAGAAAATAAGAGGCTGTTACGAAACTCTTCCCTTACCATTTCCTACTGTTGTTTTTATGCATATCAAACTTCCTCTTTTCTTATATCAGTTTACTGGGACAGGGCAGGGCATCAACAGGCTCTTGTAAGAGTGCCGGTCAAACATTGCAGCAAAAATATGTTGTACGCATCTTCCTAAACATTTGCAAAAAAAATAAAAAATCCACTGGACCACTGTGGCAAGATCTACATTGGGCGGCCCTTGAAGAGCTGCTCCAAAACAAGGGGCTCCAGGAGGCACGAACATTTCATGATGCACTGAATAGCACCACGCTTTGAGAATGGCGCTAGCTAGCAACTGGGTGTGATTCCAAGTTCTAACAATCGAATGAAAGCCCTTCATGGAACACAGGGCCTGGATATCTGCAGGGACTTTACGAAGTAACACCTGCCTGCTGGATAACATCAAGTAAGGTGGGTTCTATCGGGGTCCCCTTATTAAGGGACTGTATCTTTAGGGGCCATGGGCAGATAGCAATAGCCCTTAGACTTATAGGCCGCTTCACAGTCCTCTGCCGCCCTCTCTAAGCGGTTTTACAGATTCAATCTATTGCCCCCAACAATCTAGGTCCTCATTTTACCCACCTCGGAAGGATGGATGAGTCAACCTTAGCTGGTCAGGATCGAACTGCTGACAGTCGGTGCCTTTTCAATCACTGCTTCCTCCTTTGGCCTAATCTGGATTTTGAGTCATGACAACTGGACTTCTTTTTTGGTTTCAAATGTCTCACTGCTTATCCAAGTAGCTTCTTCAGTCCTTTGGAGCAGCATTTTCCTGGACCTCTTCTCCTCTCTCTTAGAAAGTCAGAACTGGTTGTTCCAAAAGATCTTAGCAGCTGAAATAGATTGGCTTCTCTAGCTATGGAGGTTGAGCATTATGGTTGGTTGGATTGTTGTGTGTTCTTAGTCCTATATATGTGATTTTATAAATTATATGGATTGTTACTTTTTGTGTTTGTGTTCTTCTGAAAATACAGAAGTAGGGAATATAGGACATTGAGGGTGATTTTGATATAAGTGGTTTATAAGCCCTGGAAACGCTTGAATAAATACATTTATATTCTGGATCTTAAATAAGACAGCTCAAAATGCCAAAAGTACCTGAAAACCCTTCGCTAGGCTTCATACATCACCAGATTTTAAGATTCTTTTAATTTTTTTATATGGTCTTACACACTTTTAAAGTATGTTTAAATATTTTTGTATTGCTTTTCATTTTTGTAAGCCATTCAGAGTTATGCAATTGAGATATATAGCCACCTATCTCAAATGCATGGCTCTGGGTGGCTGTATAAATCAAAATAAGTACTTTTTTAAAAAAAATAAAAATAAATTACATTGGAAGCTAACATACCAGTACTACAAAGTTAATATCACCCTCAAAGATAGTATTTAGTTTCAAGGGTGCTTTCGGGTTCTTACAGTGCCTCAGTAATGTCTGGGACAATGTAAGAATGACGCCTCCAGCTATTAGGGGAAATTTGACCACCTGTTTCAAAAAATAAGCTGCTGCAGGAAGTTAGCACCCACTCCTCTCCTACAAAAATGAAATACCCTCGGAAATATTAAAAAGGCAGAATATTTCCCCTAAAAAGAGAAGTAGAAACTCAGAAGCAGAAACTCACCTGAGAAGCAGAAGCTCACCCCCACTTTTGTTAATGGGTAGGCCATTAAGGCCTGGGCCAGAATATTCTACATAGCAAAGCCCTCTACCCATCTCACCATCTGGCCTGGGAAGATTGCATCAGGCAGCACTCGGGTGAAGCCATGTGGTCCAGCTAAGACCACCACCCCTGGGAGTCTAACAGCCAATGGGATACATTTCTTACTCAGGAACAGGAAACACTAAGGTGGGGCCCAACAGAGGGTATAAAATAATTGCACTCTCAGCATCTTTGCCCCTTGTCTTCTTTTTTTTCCTTCACCCAACGTCTTGAAGCATGTGATCATCCGTTTCACTTAGGAGCTCCAAGCCACGTGGCTCTGTCCAACATTAAACCATCTTTCCAAACAGCCTCCACGTTTCCAGTGTCTTTCTTCCCCACTTGGAACTGAACCCAGAAGGATAATTCTTCCTACACTGCAATGATAGATAATTTCTGAGAGGCTATGGCAGCCCCAGGTAGTTGGGTGAATAAAATCTAGAGAAATCTCTGTTGTATCTAAAACACAGCCGATGTTAGATGTTAGAATTCAAGCAACATCTCCATGAAGAGCTGTTCTTTACTTCTAAATAAAAATATATCTGCTGACTGAATGCCAACAATCAGCAAAGCAACTTCAAAGAGATCAACTGATGCCAGTGTAACTACTCACAATGTTAAGCTTATGTTATTACTCAAATACTACTCAACGGAATGTACTAAGAATATAGGTTGGCTTTGTTCTCCTTAGTAGCCTATTCACAGCCAAACAGGAAAATAACTCCCGTGGAGTATTAAGCTCAATAAGAACCTTATGAGTTGAGAGAAGAACCTCATGAGTTGCTGGTCGTAAATTTTTAAGAGACAGACTTGCACAGAACTTGTGATAAACATTCACTTCCAACACTTCGCTGCTTTAAATTATTTTAACAGTTTGTTTGTGCAAATTGTTCTACAGGGAAGGAAAAAATGAAAAACCAAAAATATAACACTTTATAGCCATAAGAAAAAGCCTTCTTCCAGCATGCAAATTAAATTTCCCCAGTTAATGGAAACTTCTTCTGAAACAATACTGCAAATTTAATCAATCGCTCACATGCTCAACTATTTTTAAGACTTAGGAGATTAATGGAAATTAGCTTCATATCAAATGCCACTGGGCTCCTCCTACCTTAAGGACCATTCTCAGGACACTGGAAAAAACAATTACATCACATTAATGCCAACAAATATAGTGAGTGACAATTCCAATAATTATCAGTCAGCATGAAGATGAAGTCCATTATATCCAGAGGACACCAAACTGGGATAAGTTCTAAAGTCCACCCAAAGAATTTTCTTTTTTATCCAAGTTCTTACAATTGTCAGGGCATATTATTCAAACAGCTATTCAAGAACAGAAACATAGGTCATGCCTGACAAGCAACTGTTTATAAGCTACTAAAGCTGTTGCAAATGAAGGCAATCTTGAATGAACCTGTGACTTTCACCTCAAAGAATTACTGAGGTTAAAAATTAGAAACTACAACAAAATTTATTTTAAAAAAAACAAAACTAGAAACTACAGCATCCCTGAAAGAGATAAATTAAAGAGAGAGAATTAACCTACATTTCCAATTTGTGACTCTGTAGAAATATAGTCATTTGTGCTGTCCCAGCTTACGGATTTGCTTGTAGGCATTTCATCACCTGAGTAGACAACATAATCAGTCCTGGTGAGTGGTGTGTTTGCTCTTAGATTGTATAAAGTAACTTACCAGGGTTAGTGGGAGTGTGGTTTTTCTCCCTGGTAGTTCTTTATCAAAACTATACCCTCACCAACCCTGGCAAGGCAAGCTACTGTGTATGCACAGGCAGCAAACACCACATTCACCAATGCTGATGATAGCAATAGCACTTAGACTTATATACCACTTTATAGTGCTTTCCAGCCCTCTCTAAGCAGTTTACAGAGTGAGCTTATTTGCCCCCAACAATCTGGGTCCTCATTTTACCCACCTTGGAAGGATGGAAGGCTGAGTCAACCTTGAGCCTGGTGGGATTTCACTGCCAAATTGCAGGGAGCCAATAGTCGGCATAAGTGGCCTGTAGTATAGCACTCTAACCACTGTGCCACCAGGCTCTGATGTTGTTGCCTAGTCGGGTGATGAAATGCTTGCAAGCAAACCCCCAAGCTTAGAGACTACATGGCTGCCACAGTTCAACCCTGAGCTATATAGATTACCTTCTTTTGGTATCAGTACAAATAAATGTGTAATTATTCAGCTACGTTATGTGAGACTTGTCTCCACTTTGCTAAACATTACACACAGAAAAGATAATTTAGGTCTACTCCATAATGGGGGCCTCTTCACGGCAGCTACAACTCAAGTATCACACCTCTGCAAGCCTAATGCTAAATTAATAACTTATGGGCCAAAGTAGAAGCCTATCTAGGCAACTTGACACTTTCTTACCCTCTTGTTTATGTAGCTGTATCTGGTAGCCTCAACAAAAGGGGTTATAGCAAATTTATTCAGCTATTTCAACCAGTGTTATCTGCCCTGGGATTTGCTAACAGAGTAAAATCTAAGGACAAGCTTACCCTGTTTTGATTCAGAGTGCCAAGAAGTTACGAAAGAATTGGCTGGGCACTTCAAACGTAATAATCAGCTTCACATTCCACCCAGGAACTTTTATTCTGAAAAAACTGCTAGAAATTAAAGAAATAGACTTTTCCAGGACTTCTTGAAATACTTAGCATGATCACAAGCTAAGAATCTTTGGGCGCTTGATAGCTTCTTGTCCAATCACTAGGTCCTTTTCATTCCCTTTTCTTTTCTTAGAAAAAGTGTAAGTACTTTAGAATATTGCTGGCACTTAAGAGGAACCAAATTGGATCTAGAGCTCAAAACAAACAGCTCCCCATTTCAACCTCTGAGGGAACAGGCCTTGAACAACTTAAGTCTGCTAAAGCCCAACTTTTGTTATAAACACTGTTTTTTATTGATTCCTTTCTCTGGAATTTCTTGTATGTTTTACTTCTCTGCTAATGGCCAGCCTGTAAAATAACTGCAGCTTCCCATATTGTGCTTCACATTGTTGTGCCTTTCTGTTAAGCTGAGTAAATGAATTTTGTCCCATTTTACAATCTTTCTTGCCACAGTTGTTAAGTGAATCAGTTGTTAACTTAGTAACATGGTTATTAAGTGAATCTGGATTCCCAATTGACTTTGATGTTCAGAAGGCCGCAAAAAGGGATCGCACAGGACCCCGCGTCATAAATATGAATCAGTTGCCAAGCGCCTGAGTTTTGATCATGTCATCACAGGGATGCTGTGCAAAAAATGGTCACAAGTCAGTGTTGTAAGTCGAGGATTACCCGTATAACTAAGCAACTCTTGTGATCCGTTGGGTCATCCTTTGGGAGGAAGACAGCTTAGTCTGACATTATCAGACTGAACATTAAATATTGGGCTGACTATATTTTACACCAGTGCTGGATGGTCATGTGGTCATCTCAGTATATGTATCATAACTAGAAAAATAATTATTGGCAAAAATCGGTAAGCTAATATTTACTTATGTAAACAGATAATCATAATGACCACAGGTGGGCAAAAAAGCACTGAGAGTGGGTGAAACTTCCAACTTACTCCTGGTTTCCCCAGTGACTCTGCTTGTAGAAAGCCGGCAGGGAACCAAAATCACAATCATGTGACTGTAGGGACACTGCAGTGGCCACTACTTTCAGTTTCCATTCCACAGGAGTACAGGTAGTCCTTGACTTAACAAGTTTGTTTAGTGACTGTTCGAAGTTACAGAGGCACTGAAAAAAGTGACAGGACCATTTTTCACTCTTACAATCATTGCAGCGTCCCCATAATCACATGGTCAAAATTCATTTTGTGTTTTGATATTTTACACATTCTTTTAAGTTAGCAAATATCAGGGATCTTTATTCAAAAATTGTTATAGTATAATGCACTGTCTGAGCTATCTTCAAGATATAAACAGACAAACCCAATGAAATTTTTAGTAGTTATAGATAAGCAAGCATTGTATTAAGCACTTAAATTTAACTGACTGTCTAAGCCAACTCATAATACATTCTGGCAGATGAAAAGGTAGGTTTCATAACTGGACAGTCTGTTTTTTGACCATGCTCTGACGCTGCAATTTCTGACAGAAAAAAAAATTGTCCAAGGCAGGTCTTGCATTCAACACTGTCTCTACTGATTTCCCATCTGCATTCAAGCTCAACTCCAGAACAAAGCTGTAAGAAAAAATGCAAAAATACTGCTATTATAAGCAGATGTATGGCAAATACCAACAGAATTAAAATGAGCTCTCTTGGCCTCTTGTTCTGAGGAAACACCTGAAAGTAATTGTGCTAAATCAAGATCCTAATTTTTGCTTATCTCAGCTTAATAAATGTGTGATGATTAAATGGTCAGACATTGGGCAGGTTAAAATGTTTAAATGCTTGGAATATTTTTTCATAGTTCTACGAAATGTACGGCACATAAAAATTATATAGATTACATGCACAAAATTAGCAGCAGAAATCCCTTCCACTTGACATGAGATATAACATACACAAACAATAGCTTTAGTTGGCTAAGGAAAGTATTAAAAATGATATTCTAGAACGTCAACAGATATATAATACAAATACCAACATCTCCTTATCATTTTGAACATTCATCATTTGACAAAAAAGTAGTGGGTGGTATAAGCAGAAGCAGCATGTATTTTAAAGGAGTTTATAAAAAAACTTTTGTCTGTGGCTCAGTTAAGACCATGTCAGTCCTTGCTCTTCTGCAAAAAGTTCAGTTCTTAAGGACCCCTCATGTACCTAAAACGCTACTAAGGAGGCAGGTTGGTCTAAATCAGGTGGAAAAATATGGTCCCCTTATGACTTGTGCACTTCCAACTCGACAACTGTGGGTTTCAACTCACAACTGACTTGTGAGTTGAAAACCACAAGTCATAAAAGGGCCATAGTTCCCCACCCCTGGTCTAAATAAAGTGTAAGCTTATGCATTTTCTCGGAGTGTTCTCTGAGCTTCGATGTTTTCCTGCAAATTTTGTTACCAGGCTATGGAATATCATCCATACATGAATAATGAAACTTCTGTAGGAAAACAACCAAGCTCAGAGCACACTAGGAATCCAAAAGTGTCAGTAGGCACATGAAGTTGCTGGCTAAAATTACGATTGTTGTTTTACAGATGATCTAGGTTCTTTGTGTGGGATAATTACAAATCAATATGAAAGAGATCAAATTATAGAGATCAATTAAGAGCACTGGCATCAGCATATTTTAATTCCCTCCCAATAGCCATTCTTTAGGCTGGAATTATAAAAAAAAAAAGATTTCATCTAACGTAAGACTGTGCACTTTAAGCCGCCTGAATCAATCGCTTGTGTTCTGCTCTAGTGCACCTTTTATACCAATGGAATTTCTATACGGAAGTCATTTATTTCATAAAGACATAATTAGAGGAAGGACCCTCCCAAAGGTGCTTTATCAGGAAGCAGCTGGACTTTATTTTTTCTTTTGAAGACATTCCGCTTCTCATCCAAGAAGCTTCTTCGGCTCTTGACAGGATAGTGGGGAATGGAAGGATTTATCTTCCTTGCAGACAGCTGGTCTTTTGCATCCTTTTAGAGGGTTGTGAATTAGGGGAAGGAATTCCACACATTCATTGGTCCGGTGTTATAGGGCAGCATAATGTCCAAAAAATATTAGAGCCACTTTGATATATATCAGCACAGTAGTTAAGGTGCTGGCCTAAGGAACCAGGAGACCCTGGAAGATCATTGGATGACTTTGGTCCAATCACCAAGCGATAGTGAGTTCTAGTTTTGCCTTAGACATGAAAGCCAGCTGGGTAACTATGGTCTAATCACCAGAGATGGAGAGTTCTAGTCCCATTTTAGGCATAAAACCAACTGGATGCCTCTGGGCCAATCACCAGGTGATAGTGAGTTCTAGTTCTGCCTTAGGTATGAAAGCCAAATGGGTGACTTT
>NW_020769341.1:205020-234107 GCF_900518735.1 Pseudonaja textilis
AGAAAGAAAGAAAGAAAGAAAGAAAGAAAGAAAGAAAGAAAGAAAGAAAGAAAAGAACAAAAAAACAAAGAGGAAGGAAGGAAGGATCTAAACAACAGCACAGCAACAAGATCTTGTTCAGGTATCTCAGTTTACAAAGCTTAAGAACCCACAGGGATCTCTAATTTCACCCTTCAGCTACTGGAGCTTAAATGACACTCAGACCAAACCAAACTGGATGAACTGGATGAACCTTCTGTAATACCAGACAAAAAGTTCCTGGCTCCATCGGATTTATTCCTTAAATTGTTTCCAACCAGATCTCTGGGATCATTCTTATTTAAATATATAAGTTTCCCTACCAAAAAGCCTTCAGAGGCGTTTGAAGACATCTTAATTTGTATTATATTCCTGGAAGGAGGGACCTTTACCAGCAAACCTAGAGAACAACTGGCGAGTTCTAGTCCCGCCTTAGGCGGGGAAACCAGCTGGGTGACTTTGGGCCAATCACCAGGAGACGGTGAGTTCTAGTCCCATATTAGGCACACGAAAACCGGCTGGGGGAATTTGGGCCAATCACCAGGTGTAGGTGAGTTCTAGTCCCACATTAGGCACACAAATGCCGGCTGGGGGACTTTGGGCCAATCACCAGGAGACGGTGAGTTCTAGTCCCTCCCTAGCCTTGAAAGTTGGCTGGGTGATCTTGGTCCGATCACCAGGAGACGGTGAGTTCTAGTCCTGCTTTAGATATGAATTGCTTGGCAATTTTGGGCCAGTTACTCTGTCTCAGCCCAGCCCACCTCACGGGGCTGTCCTGGTGAGGAAAACAGAAGGCCGAAGGAATATTATTTCTGTTTGCCGTCTCGAGCTGTTTATTAAAACCATAATCCAGGCGGGATATCAATAAATAAGCAAAAATAAAATAGAGTTTCGGAGGATGGACACTCCCAAGGTTTAGCAACTCCACACAACGGCAACACACACAATCTGTTTACTGAAATGATACTAAGATGATACTAAGCTGGCAGGAATAGCCAACACCCTAGAAGACAGGCTCAAGATCCAGATGGATCTTGACAGACTAGAACACCGGGCCATATCTAACAAAATGAAATTCAATGTAGAGAAAAGTAAAGTTCTACACTTGGGCAAGAAAAAACAAAAGGACACATATAGACTGGGTGAAACCAGGCTCAACAGCAGTAACTGTGACAGGGATCTTGGAGTCTTAGTGGACAACCAGATAAATAGGAGCCAGCCGTGTGCAGCAGCAGCCAAAAAAGCCAATGCAATCCTAACTTGTATTAACAGAGGGATACAATCGAGATCAAGGGAGGTACTAATACCACTCTCTCAAGCCTTAGTAAGACCACACCTAGAATACTGCATCCAGTTTTGGTCACCACACTATAATAAAGAGGTTGAGACTCTAGAAAAAAGTGCAGAGAAGAGCAACCAAGATGATGAGGGGACTGGAGACTAAAACATAGGAAGAACGGTTGCAGGAACTGGGCCTGGCTAGTCTAGGGAAGAGAAGGACCAGGGGAGACAGGATAGCAATGCTCCAATATTTGAGGGGCTGTCCCAGAGAGGAGGAAGGGGTCAAGCTATTCTCCAAAGCACCTGAAGGCCAGATAAGGAACAATGGATGGAAACTGATCAAGGAGAGATTCAACCTGGAAATAAGGAGAAACTTCCTGACAGGGAGAACAATCAACCCAGGGAACAGAAGTTGCCTTCAGAAGTGGTGGGAGCTTCATCCCTGGAGGCTTTCAAGAAGAGACTGGACTGTCATCTGTTAGAAATGGTGTAGGGTCTCCTGCTTGGGCAGGGGGTTGGACTAGGTGACCTACAAGGTCCCTTCCAACTCTGATGATCTGTTATCTGAAATAACCTCAGTTTCCTTGGGCAGCTCGATCTCCTTTGGTTGGAGACCCAAGGTCCACAAGACCAGAGGCCGCTTGGCGAGTTCTCCGTTCTTCCTTTGAAGGCTGCCAAACTGGGGTGGATCCCTCCGGATCACCTCTCCCCTCCCCCTGCCTCCCTCACCCCCCCCACCCCCCCACCCAAACTGGAAATTTACATTCGGGCTTGGAAAAATCCATTGCTTCACTCCCCGGAGATATTTTATCTCCAGAAGTTAACAAACAAGTCCGATGTGTGGTAACCTTTGGTCCTTGGCGCTGGTTTGACCAGCTGTCCAACACGTGCAACTTTCATGCACAATAAGGGACGGGCAGAGAAAAGGCATGTTCTCGGGAGGGACTGTCGCAGCCGCTTCGCACATGCTCACCGCCTGCTTTTGCGCCCATCTAAAGCCACGGAGAGGTCTCAGTGCCATGCACAATGTTGGGACCCCACCCCTTCCTGCAGCGCAAGGGGGCGTCCCGTGTCCTTAAAACACTGGCCAGCTGTTTGCTAAGAGAGAGAGAGAGAAAGAGAGAGAAAGAGACATGGGTCAAGGGAAAATTTGCTCCACCTTCAGTGAGTCAGACGGAAGAATGGAGTTGGAAAGGGACCCTTGGAGGTCATCTAGTCCAAACCACCACCACCACCACCACCCCGTCTCAAGCTGGGAGAGACCCTGGACCATCCCAGGCACCAAATGGCTGTCCGGTCTTTTCTTTAAAAAAAAAAAAAAAACCTCAGAGGATGAAGCTCCCACAACTTCCTAAGGCAGGAGTCTCCAAACTTGGCAACTTTTTAAGACTTGTGGACTTTCAAATCCCAGAATCGCCCAGCCAGCGTGGACTGGCTGAGGAATTCTGGGAGTTGAAGTCCACAAATCTTAAGGTTGCCAAGTTTGGAGGCGCCTGTCCTAAGGCAACCTCTCTTCCGTGGGTTGATTGTTCTCGCTGTCAGGAAAATCCTCCTTATTTCCAGATTGAATCTCTCCTTGGTCAGTTTCCATCCATTATTCCTTGTCTGGTCTTTTAAAGGTGCTTTGGAGAATAGCTTAACCCCCTTCCTCCTCTCTGGGGCAGCCCCTCAAATATTGGAAGGCTGCTATCCTGTCTCCCCTGGTCCTTCTCTTCCCTAGACTAGCCAGGCCCAGTTCCTGCAACCGTTCCTCATATTTTTTTTAGTCTCCAGGCCTTTAATCATCTTTGTTGCTCTTCTCACTTTTTCCAAAGTCTCTTTATTCAGATGAACGGAGTTGGAAGGGACCTTGTAGATCATCTAGTCTAACCCACCGCCCAAGCAGGAGACCCTACACCATTTCTGACCGAGGGCATGTACTTACGATGGGCGCAGGGCCCCCAGTGGTCACGCAGTCTGCTTTTGCGAAGTCAGTGGGGAACCTTGATTGATTTCACAACCATTCTGAACAACTGGCAGCAAATCCCTTAACGACTGCGGCAGGGAGGGTCGTAACAGGGGAGCAAGACTCAATCATAGTCTCACTCAGCGACGGGAAATGTTGGGCTCGACTGTGGTCGTAAGGCGAGGACTAACTGGTCTCTCCCCAATGCAACATTTCTTGCCAGTCTCAGGAAAAGGAAAAAGCCCAGAGGTGGGATGCAAATGTTTTAACTACCTGTTCTGGGGGCGTGGCTAGATGGGCGTGGCCAAGTGGTCATGTGACTGGGTGGGTGTGGGAGGTTGGGGGTTTTTGGGGGCCTACTGGGCCTCAGGGAAGCCTCTTGGGAGCAAAATTGAGAAGAGGGGATGTTGTGCGTTCCCTCACACCCCGTTTTTGCTCTCAGGAGGTTTCCTGAGGCCCAGTAGGCAAAACTAAATAAATAAGTGATTTTTTTTTGCCTACTGGGCCTCAGGGAAGAACTCCTGGGAGCAAAAACAGGGTACAGGGGGGCGCACAGCACCCCCACCCACCCATTTTTTGCCTCCTGGGCGAAGCAGTACAACCGCGAGGGTTGGGGAATCAGCTGTGCCGCACAATTTAGACTAGCTCGAAAGCAAGAAATCCGACGATTTCCTGCTTTCTAGCCAATCTAAATCACACGGCACAGCTGATCTTCGGAAAACAGCTGATCGGTGGTGGGAAAAAAAAAGGAAATACCTTGATCTTCGGAGCGAACCGGTTCGCTCCCAGCTGATGTTCGGAGCTACCGGTTCCCCCGAATCGGGCCGAACCGGTAGAATTCCATAAACACCCCCACCCCCCGGAAAATTGCCTTTTAAGGACCTCTTTAAGGGTTCACCAGAATCACCGAAGCTCGGACAACATGGAGGAATTCGTCTGCAACCTGAGGGAGTTCAGGATTACAGAGCATGGCCGTCATCGTTGCAAAGAAATTATTTCAGAGACTTTGAGACTTAAATTGGGGCTTCGTCACCAAAAGATAAGTCATGTCTGGGCTTAGTTCACTGTATTTGATAACTGGAGCAGGAGAAACCTGACTACAGCAAATGAAAATCTGTAGATCAAAGGATGCCCTTTGATAGGAGCCAAACACAAGTCACCATTCAGCTTTTTTTTAAAAATAAAGATGACAACAAGTCCCAGGGCAGAAGTTCAAAAGCTAGTCGAGTCTTTCAATCCAACATGTATATGTTGCCATAGTATAGGATTTGATGGCTCTGACCCAGCCCACGAAAGATCTCAGAAACCACTGAACCATATATCTTTCAAAGACCCTGGAACACCAGGGAACTACCAGAGGGCTGGAAAAGAACCGATGTGGTTTCCATCTTCAAAAAAAGGAAAAATAAGCAGATCCAGAAAACTGCAGGCCAATGAGCCTGAAATCAATACCTAGGAAGATCCAGGGAATCAGATGTACGAACACCTGGAAGCAAGCAACGTCACAGCCGGAAGCCAACATGGGTTTGTCAAAAACAGATCATGCCAAACCAATCTTATTTCATTCTTGGACAAAGTGACAAAATTAGTGGACCAGTGAAATGCTGTGGACCTAGTATAACTGGATTCCAGTAAGGCATTTGACAATGTAGACCACAACCTATTTCTTGGTAAGAAGGCTTACGGAAGAGGTGGGATTCAGCCAGTTTGGACCAGTTTGGGCGAACCGGATGTTAAATTTACATCTGGTTCACCGAACTGGTAGTTGAACCCACCGGCTGGCCCCACCTGCACTGCCTGTTTTGGATGCAGTAGGTTCTGGGAGTATGAAAAACAGGCCTTCTGGAAGTCCAGAAACGGGCCTGTTTCCAGATTCCAGAGGGCCTCCGGACCCCAGGGAGGCCATTTTGGCTCTCCCAGAGGCCCGGGGGAAGCCTCCGGACCCTGGAGAAGGCAAAAAATGGCCTTCCCAAAAGTTCTGGTAGGCCACTCCCACCATGGCCATGTCCACCCAGCAACCGGGCAGCGAACCGGTGGCTGAGTTTTTTGAATCCCACCCCTGGCTTGCAGGAATTGGGTACATCTACTTTAATGAAAAGAAGGACCAGGGTTGACTTGATAGCGGTGTTCCGATATCTCAGGGGCTGCCACAAAGAAGAGAGGGTCAAGCTATTCTCCAAAGCCCCTGAGGGCAGGACAAGAAGCAACCGAGGGAAATTAACTAAGGAAATATTCAATGTAGAACTAATGAGAAATTTCCTGAAGTGAGAACAATTTACCACAGGAAGAGTTTGCTTGAATCATTGGAGGTTTTCAAGTAAAGATTGGACAACCGTTTGACCAGACTGGTATAAGGTCTCCTGAACTGAGCAGGGCGGTTGGATTAGAAGACCTCCAAGGTCCTCATGATAGGCAGCATCACCACCAGTTGGATTCGTAACTGGCTGATCAACCGCACTCAACATGGAGTCCTCAATGGAACTACACGGAAGGAAGTATGCAGTAGAGCACCGCATGGCTCTGTCTTAGGTCCAGTACTCTTCAATATCTTAATCAATAATTTAAATACGGGGTGTCATGCCCCTGTTGGAATCTGATTCTGAGGGGGAGATTGAGCAGGTGACAGGGAGTGGGAGTGTGGCTCCGGTGGCTGGGGAGGAAACTGGGGAAGGGCACAGGCCGGCTGGGCATTCAGAGGAAGACCCAGGCTCACCTCCTTCTTCATCCTAGGGCACGCAGGGAGGAATGGATAAGGGAGCAACGTGGGTTACGGGGGAGAAAAAGGCCCTGATTCCCTTCATTGGCTGCAGCTGGGGAAACAGGATAAAGAGGGTGTTTGTGCACAGCTCCTTTGCTGGAAGCAAAGCGTACATTATCTTTGCTTGTCAAGTCCTATCTGGGTTCTGGTGTCCTCCCAACTGTGTTTCATTATGTTTTGAGTTCTGCAATTCCTTATCCAGCCCTGTCTCGTTAATTGCTGCGAGCATGTGGTTTGTGTTGGTTTTTATTTATAATTTATAGGTACTTTGGGGTTCGCACTGAATTTCTTCCCTTTAAAGACTGTTCTTGGGAGAGTTTTCTCTCCAGCCGATGATAACTGGACATTGGGGGCCAAGTTGGAGGTATTAAAGGGACTTTACCTACTTTTGTGACTTTGTTGCTTTTGTGCCATGCCCCGGGTCATCACAAGGGGATAGAAAGGGAATTCATCAAATTTGCAGGTGGCACCAAGCTCGCAGGAACGGCCAACACTCCAGAAGAAAGGCTCAAGATACCGAAGGGTCTTAACAGATTTGAACTATCTAACAAAATGCAATTCAGTGATGAGAAAAGTAACGTTCTACATTTAAGGAAGAAAAAATAGATGCGCATCTACAGAATAGGTGATGCCTGGCTCGATAGCGGTAACTGGGAGAGGGACAAGCACTTGAATAGGAGCCAGCAGTGTGCTGCAGCTGCCAAAAAAGCCAACACAATCCTAGGCTACATTAACAGAGGGATAGAATTAAGATTACGGGAAGCGTTGATACCGCTTTATAATGTAAAGACCACCCTTGGAATATTGTATCCAGTTTTGGTCACCACAATATAAAAAAAAAGATGTTGAGACTCTAGAAAGAGTGCGGAGAAAAGCAACGAAGAGGATTAGGGGACTGGAGGCTAAAACATATAAAGAACGGTTGCAGGAATTGGGTATGTCTAGTTTAATGAAAAGAAGGACTAAGGGTGACATGATAGCAGCCTTCCAATATCTCAGGGGCTGCCAAAAAGAACAGGGGGTTAACCTATTCTCTGTAATACCTGAAGGATCTCGACAGATGAACACTGGGCCCCATCTAAGAAAATTCAATTCACTGGTGAGGAAAGTAAGGTTTTACACTTAGGCAAGAAAAAACAAATATACAGGTATAGAGTAGGTGGTTCCTGGCTCAACAGTAATAACCGTGATTTCATTTCCTCTGTGAACTTGTAAGAAGTAACACAGTAGGGACAAGTCCAGCATTAGATGTCCATCAAATACAGAGGTTTTTCAGCCCGATATCACTCCAAATATTTGTCATATAAGGAATGGACTGCAAAGAGCTTCCCAGGGTTGGAATGAAAAATGAAAAAGCTGTAGCAGCTCTCATCCTATTTTTTTTGCACACATCAATCACAAGGATGCGACACTATTTTGCACAATCTCCAGAAAAACACGAACAAATTCTGGCTCAACCAGTTTGGAAATTAAGGTCAAAGTTGGGAGGAGCAGACAAAGAGAGAAAGTCGAGCCAGCGATCAGACACGATTTGAGCAAGATGTTTGAAGATAAGGTGCTGGATAGAAAAGCATTAAAGCGCTGTTTCTCAACCTTGCTATTTGAAGAGGCTGTGGACTTCAGCTTCCAGAATTCTCCAGCCAGCATGAAGCCCACAAACTTTTAGGAACTATAAATTGACAATATCGACAGCATATAAAGAGAATCTACACAAGATGTTTTACAGATGGCACTTAGCTCCAGCAAAATTAGCAAAAATGTTTAAAGGTAAATCAATTAAATGTTGGAAATATCATCCAATACCCGGAACATATTACCATATGTGGTGGACTTGTACAGAAGCTAAAATGTATTGGACTAAAATACACACATGATTGGAAAAAATAATTAAACAACATATAGATTTTAAGCCTGAAATATTCCTACTAGGAATAGTACCAGAAGGTTATAGTATAGAAAAGAGCTACTTAATTACACATGTTTTAACAGCGGCTAGAATTGTATTTTCCCAAAACTGAAAGAGTGATAAGATATCGATAGAGGGAAAAAATAATTGGAAAAATATTTGAATGTGCAGAAATGAATAGATTGACATTAGAAATGAAAGAAAAAGAAAAATCTGAATATTATATGCTATGGGATTTGTTTTATCAATGGATAGAAAATAGAATAAACTAAAAGGGATTAGATGTATTCATAGAGCAGTAAGAGAAAACTAATGTAATGGACATATTGGATCTCATTTATACTACGTACATGGGATTGTGATTATTGTTATATTGTTAAGTTGGATAAGAATATTCTTAATAATGGTTAAGTAGTTGAAATATCTACCTAATCGACGCACAATTGAAATGGAATGGATTTATTGTATATACGATTTTTTTAAAAAAAATTACAAAAAAAAGTCCATAACTTCTTCAAATTGCCAAGATTGCAAAACACTACCATAGATCTCATTTGGTAGACCAGCTGAGTTGGTTGACGCAATGTCGACCCCTCTGGCCATCCTGTAGAAGTGACCGGTGAAACACAGCAGCGCCCGTGCCTGGAGGACCTCCTCCATATTGGCCCACTCGGGAAGTGTAATTAGTAGTTCAGCCATCTCATTCATTACACCCCAAACTTTCTTAACATACGTGTGGCACAGGAGCATGACACATGCTACGGGTGGTCCTCGACTTGCGACCGTTTATGTAATGGATGTTCAAAGTTACAACAGCGCTGAAAAAAGTGACTTGCAACCCGTCCTCACACTTACGACTATCAAAGTATTCCCCATGGTCACAGGATTGAAATTCAGGTGCTTGGCAACCGGCCTGTATTTAGGACGGTTGGAGCATTCCGGGGTGTTACGTGACTGCTGTTTATGGCCTTCCCAGAGGCTTTCAATAAAGTCAATGGCACAAGCGAGATTCACTTAACAACCGTGGCCAAAAAGGGTCCTAATATCGGCCACGGCTCACTTAATGACCTTGCTGCTTTGCTACGGGTTTCAGTCCCAATTCTGGTCATAAGTCAAGGACTTCCTGTGAAAGTATCATTTTTAATCTTTTTTAAGATTGTAAGCCAGCCAAGACCTATTCTGTGGTAAGATGGGTGGCCAAGAAATTCTACAAATACATTAAAAAAAATTATTTTTTAAAAAACCAAAGCATTTTAACGCTTCATTGAAATCATCTCTGATAAAGACATCCCAACAGCAACTCACTCGGATTGGAAAGTAATCTCGGAAGTATCTCCAAATGGCCCAGTTTCTAATCCACTGAGATCTTCTTCCAGCTTTGAAAAAAAAATATAAGAGAAAAGATTGAGAGATGAGGATATATAAACAAGGAAAGTGCAGCCAAATGCCATATATTGGTGAAGCTAATTTAGTTAACCATGATGCTCAAATCTATCTATATAAGAGCGAAAGACCCCTCATGCATCGTCCCAAAATCTCCTGAACCGTAAAGCCTACAAACGTGAAATTTGGCCCGTAGGTTCCTCTCGGCTTCTAGGGGCTCACTAAGAAAGGATTTTTCGAAATGACCATCAAAGCATTAGCATTTCCTATATTATTATTATTAACGTGCTCTGATGCTAAAGAGTTCTACTCCCACTCCCCAGCTGAAAAGAAATCTGCTCCAAATGCAAAACACATGCAGAGGAGTTTGTTTCAGTTTCACAGCAGCACCAAGCAGCTTTAGTACAGAACAGTTGATCTAAGCCACGCCCAGGCTCCTTGCTGTCTCCTCCTTGTTCACACAGCAAATACTGTTTCAGTTTCCAAACAGCACTCAACTCTCACATACTGACAGGACACTAGCCAGATGCTGGTAGGCAGAGGCAGAATTTTTCCCCTTTTATTTTCCTCCCCAAAAGCTAAGTCCAACCACATAGTTTCATAGTGAAGCATGGGTATTGAATTAAATTCTTTATTGCCATTGTACGTATATACACAGTATACATACAACGAAATTCACATAACACCCAGAGACCAGACTCAACATTCACACACACATGACACCTCCCCACCCACCAAAATTCCCCACCCCTTAAAAACACACAAGCATTCACACAACAGACCAAGTAATCCTGTCCAGCACTGCTGGGTCACTGATGGTGTTCCTTAAGTTCATTGTTAAGTGCAATTATAGCTCTGGGAAAACGTGTGATCCGAGTTTTAATTGTTCTGTATCTTCTGCCAGAAGGCAACAGCCTTCTCCAAGATTGTAAGCAGGATGGGAATCCAGCTAGTTGGAAAATATGCACGCCAAGGCACAAGCCTGAAAAAGCCATATTTGGCCTTCAATTTATATCTGGGGAAAAAAATCATTTCTTCTCATCAATTTCTACCCTGCATCTGAAGATACAAAATGCAGAATAACTCTGGGAGTTGAAGGTCTTAAAGGTGCCTAGACTGACTGCAATTTTTAACATTTTTTAGTGGAAAACCGGCGTTGACTTCGGCTTTCTGAAAAAAAAAACACACACAGGGAACAACGGGCTTCCTTAAAGACTGCCGCAAAAAGGTGGCAAAATCTGGCACAGTAATATGATGTCCCACTTAATGACCATCACAGGTTAGGACTGTGGTTCAATTAGGGTCCTACGTTGAGGACTACCTCCACAACTCTCCTAAAGAAGGGAGAAAAAAAGCCCTTCTCAGATTTTTTCTTTTTTTAAATTGCAAAATTGTATTCCTTACTGTCAGCTCCGCCTGGTTCGGCTTGGCGCCTCACAGGCATCTCGCCATCAAACGTTGGAAGGAAGGATGAAAGGGCGGGAAAGCTTTGTGGCTATGTGATAAGAAATTGGGAGGGGGAAGGACAGGTGAGATAGGACCATAAATTTCTCAAGGTACCTGGTCATAGGTTGGTGAATCCTGTTTGTATCACCAACCTATGACCAGGTACCTTGAGAAATTTATGGATTGTCCACCAACCTCCCCGAAAAATTCTCAAAATATCTTGGTGAGCTCCGGTTGGCTGGAAACGGACACATCGTGGCACGGCGGGATGGACTGTGGCCCAACCTACACCTTATTTTTGTTATCTAGTAAACGTGGAAGATTTCAGAGCTAGCCTGGTTTTACTGCAACCAACGTCCTTAGTAAAAGAACCCTTTGATTTAACCACGTGGAGTCGAGGGTCTTTCTTTCCTAAGGGATTGGATTGGGGCAGGCCTGACACTTACCCTTGCTCGGAGTGTTCCAGTCGAAGGCGTACCACACTAAGTATAGAACTGCTATAATCCAACAGTCTGTGCAGAGTATATATAGTAGGATAATGGTGCATATAATACCTGGAGGAAAAGAGAAGAGAAGAGAACATTAATCCAGGTTGGAAATTATTTCCTATTTCATGGATTTCCCTCAAAGGAAAACGAAGTGTCAGGTTGGAGGAGTCGAAAGTTCTCAGCAACGCTTCTGTCTTCCAAAGAGAATTTTCCAGAAACCCAAAGCTGCGGTGAGTTCTAATCCCACCTTAGAAAAATTGCTGATCCAGGTGGTCCTTGACTTATGACCACAAACTGAGCCCAAAAATTATGTGGTTAGGAATTGTGAAATGAATTTTGCCCCGTTCTACGTCTTTTCCTGCCAGCGTTAAGGGAATCCCTGCAGCTGAGTTAGTCACATGGTTGTTAAGGGAATCTGGCTTCCCCAATGACTTGGCTGGTGAGAAGGTTGCAAAATGGGGACACTGCAACCGTCACAAATAGAAGTCGGTTGCCGAGTGTCTGAATTTTGATCACATGACCCAGGGGATGCTGCAGTGATTGTTAATGTGAACTGTTTTTCATACTTACGACCGTTGCAGCATCTCCCTGGTCATGTGATCAATAGGCAGACACTTGGTTGCTGACTCGTATTTATGACGGTCGCGGGGTCCCGTGATTCCCCTTTGGCATCCTTCCGACAAGCAAAGTCGATGGGGAAACAAACCCAATTCGGTTAACAAACCATGGGACTCACTTAACAAGTAAAGTGACTCACTTAACAACTCTGGCAAGAAAGGTCGTAAAAAATAGAGCAAAACTACCTTAACAAATGTCCCGCTTCACAACAGAAAAGCCATTTTTTTCCCCCTTGGAAGCTTCGAGGCTGCCACATTTAGTACCTGGGAATTTGGGAGGAGGGATTTCTTAGTGAGACTCAACAACACTCTTTTTCAGAGAGTCAAGGACATGTTGCCCGGCACCTGGAGGGGAGAGCGTCTGGTCGAAGGTCTCCAGTTGGAATGAAAATTTGATTGGGCCATGTGAATGGGCTAACAAACGCAGGGAATGGATCTTTGGATTTCTCTCGGGGGAGGGAAAACCCAGAGCTAACAATTCTGGCAAGAAACGTGGTAAAAAAAAAAAACGGGGCAAAACTGCCTTAACCAATGTCTCGCTTCACGACTGAAATGGCTGGGCTCCGTTGTGGATGTAAGTCGAGGACTTACATCCGTTAAGGAATCAATCCTCTCGGCTGAACCCTGTCCTAAAGGAACAATAAATGTGCCACACACAGCTGAGGGCAAGGAAAATGATCCCAACCGCCCACTGGCAAGCTAGGAAGCCTCCCCACCTGGGGAAAAGGTAAGACTAAACGATCCTGTAATTAAAAAGCTACCTGAGCTGCAACGGGGAGGAATTTATTAACTGCACTTTGCATGTATTTATTAATTGCACTTTGTCCCGGGGGGTGGTGGAGGGGGGTGAGGAGGGAATAACCCTTGTAGGAATAAACATGTTTACTAGCCCAGAGATTCCGAGGCTGGCACTGAATGAAGACTGGCAGAGCTAGGGATGCCAGTTTGGTCAAAGGGAGGCTCTTTGGGAAAGGGGTTTTGAATACAGGGAGGTAGGCCTCGACTTACAACCGTTCATTTAGCAGCGGTTCAAAATTACAACAGCACTGAGGAAAAAGTGACAGGGGGCTGAAAAGAGCAACCAAGTTGATTAAAGGCCTGGAGATGATCTGAAAGTTCCCTCTTCTTCTTTTCTTTTCTGTTCTACATTCTATTCTATTCTATTCTACATGCTATTCTATTTTTTTTAATTTAGTCAATTTTATTTAGTTTTCAAAATTTAAAAACATAAAATAAAACCTTATACATCATCATGTCAGCGTCAAGGCATCTTTTACATTTCCTTATCACCTTTCTATATACGCATTTCTTTCATTAGACAATTTCAACTTAATATATAAATAACTATAGATAGATATGAAAATAGATAGAAGTATTTACATAGTTTCCTATTCTTTACCTAATTGCCATTTTGATTTTTTATTCTTAAACCATTCATACCAGGCACTCCAGACATTATAATATATCGACTCTTCTTTGTCTCTTAATTTCATTTTTAGTCTTAATTTCATTGTAGTTATTCTACATCCTATTCTACATCCTATTCTGTATTCTATTCTATTCTATTCTATTCTATTCCATTCCATTCCATTCCATTCCACTCCATTCTCTATTCTATTCTATTCTCTCTTTTCTTCTCTTCTCTTCTATTCTCTATTCCATTCCATTCCATTCTATTCCATTCTCTATTCTATTCTATTCTATTCTATTCTCTATTCTGTTCTCTGTTCCATTCCATTCCATTCTATTCCATTCTCTATTCTATTCTATTCTATTCTATTCTATTCTATTCTATTCTATTCTCTATTCTGTTCTCTGTTCTCTATTCCATTCCATTCTATTCTCTATTCTATTCTCTATTCTCGATTCGATTCAATTCGATTTTCTATTCTATTCTATTCTATTCTATTCTATTCTATTCTATTCTATTCTATTCTCTATTTCATTCCATTCCATTCCATTCTATTCTATTCTATTCTCTATTCCATTCCATTCCATTCTATTCTCTATTGTATTCTCTATTCTCTATTCGATTCGATTTGATTTTCTATTCTATTCTATTCTATTCTCTATTTCATTCCATTCCATTCCATTCCATTCCATTCCATTCCATTCCACTCCACTCCACTCCATTCTATTCTATTCTATTCTATTCTATTCTATTCTATTCTATTCTATTCTATTCTCTATTCCATTCCATTCCATTCTTATGGATATTAAAACATATGAAAAATGGTTGCAGGATTTGGGTTTGGCCAGTCTGCAGAAAAGGACTAGGTGGGGACATGACAGAAGCCTTCCAGTATTTGAGGGGTCAATTTATTTTCCAAAGCACCTGAAAGCAAAACAAGAAACAATGGATGGAAACTAATCCAGGGGAGAAGCAACCTGGAATTGAGGAGGAATTTCCTAACAGTGAGAACAATTAACCAGTGGAACAGAAGTTGCCTTTCGTAATCATAGGCACTTCATCACTGGAGGTTTTTAAGAAGAGACTGGACAGTCACTTATCTGAAAGGGTCTAGGTTCTCCTGCTTGAGCAGGGGGCTCGACTAGAAGACCTTCAAGGTCCCTTCTGATTGATTGATTGATTGATTGAAATGGCATTCACACAATCCTGGGACAATGTGACCATTGTAAATACATAGTAATTGCCAAGGGCTTGACTTTTGATCACGTGATGTTGTAAGTGCGAGGACCAGTGGGAAGTCACAGTGGGCCGTTGCAACTTCGAACAGTCGCAAAACAAATATGTCATAAGTCAAGGACCACCTGAATCCAAGTGTAATTTGGGACAGATTTGGGCAAGGGAATCTGGAGGGCACCCCTGGAGCTTCAAATGTGTCCCCTTCTTCAAACTACCTTCCCAGATCAAATAAAAGGTTCCAAGCTTTTGTACAACAAAAAGAGTTAAATGTTTTTGCAAACATCACAGCCAGAAAATACCCTGAGCAGGTTGTCTTAAATCTGCAAATCATTACAGCTGCATCTTGGCACATAATTTTACTTTAACCAGTTTAGAAATCTGGAGACATTTCCTGATGGGGAGAACAATTAACCAGTGGAACAACTTGTCTCCAGAAATTGTCTTTGCTTCATCACTGGATGTTTTTAAGAAGAGATTAGTCAACTATTTGTCTGAAATAGTGTAGGGTATACTGCTTGGGCAGGGGGTTAGACTAGAAGACCTCCGAGGTGCCTCCCCACTCTGTTATTCTGTCATTTTGTCCTTTTCAACCCAGTTTGGTCAACCTGGGTTGAGAAATGCCATCTCCCACACAGGCAAGGAACATAGAACATGGAAGGATCGGGAGGGAGGACAGAGGTCATCTAATCCATCCCACCCCCACCCCAGAAATCTATTTCCATCACGAAATCAATTTGATGCTGGTTCAGTTTAGATATAGCCACGGTTAAAAGCTTCAGGGACAGAAGATGCTGAACTACAATTCCCAGCATGCCTGCCCCACCCCCGTTCACCATATTGGCTGAGGTTGCTGGCGATTGAAGCTTTTTTAAAGAAGAGATCGGACAGCCATTTGTTCAGATCGGTACATAGCTGTGATGGCAAACCTACGGCACGCGTGCCACAGGTGGCAAGCAGAGCCATTTGTGCCGGCATGCGAGCTGCAGGCAAACTTACTGCACTGCGCATGCGCGAGCCTCACAGCTGATTTTCAGCCAGTTTGAGGTTTTTTAGGCCTCCCAGAGGCTTCGGGAAGGCTTCTGCAGGCTTTTCAGGACGAAAACTAGGCCCATTTCATCACTTCCTGTTTTTCCGGAAATACCGGAAGTGACGAAACAGGCCTATTTTTTCATCCTGAAAAGCCTGCAGAAGCCTTCCTGAAGCCTCTGAGAGGCCGAAAACGGCCTCAAACTGGCCGAAAATCAGCTGTGAGGCACAGTGCAGATAAGAGGGTGGCAGGGGTGGGTGAGGATTGCACGTGCATGCGTAGGGTGCATTGCCTTCTGGGTGCTGGCACACAAGTGCGCGCACCATTTTTGGCACAGGAGCCCCAAAAGGTTAGCCACCACTGGTATATAGGGTCTCCTGCTTGGGCAGGGGGTTGGCTAGAAGACCTTTGAGGTCCCCTTCCAACCCCGTTATACTGATCCTTTGGGCCATGCCATGTTCTAATAAGATGGCATGAGAGCTCAATACCCCCGGCTGCCTTCCATGGTTTGAGAAATGCCACGTTATTTATTTAACAATCTTCTCTGCCAAGGGGTTTTGGTTGCCCAAGTAAAGAGAAACACATTCTGGGTCATTTTACCAAGGATAGGGCAGCTTAAACTGGCCAAAAGAAAGGGTGGCATTAACAAATAATTTCCCCCGCCCACAAAAAAAATATTGTTGCACTTCAACTCCCAGAATTCTCCAGGCAAAGATCACACGAGCTGGGAATTATAGCACGACCACCTTGTTTAAAAAAATAAAAATAAAGGAAAATGACTCACTATTCAGCAATTTTTTTCGGATGTGGCCCAGGAATTTTGTGAGTGGTGGTGGGGGGTTTGTCTAGGCACAGCAATCTAGACGCTCCCCTTATTCACAGACCCTGCACCTAGGTGCAATTCACAAAGTCGGCCAGGTAAATAAACCACAACTGGAATGGAACAGCTTTGCCTTGGAAGTTGTGGGAGCATCATCCCTGGAAGCTTTCATAGAAGAGACTGGACTGCCATTTGTCAGAAATGGTGTAGGGTCTCCAGCTTGGGTGGGAGGGGGTTGGACTAGATGACCTACAAGATCCCTTCTGAATCTGATTATGTGTTTTCTATAAAGTATTTATCTACAGGCAATCCTCGGCTGAACGGCCACAATTGGGGCTCGCATTTTCTGTTGTTAAGCGAGAGCTTTGTTAAGTGGCCCCTCTTTTAACGACCTTTCTTGCCACGTTGTTAAGTGAATCACTGCGGTTGATAAGGAAGCAACATGGTTGTTAAATGAATCGGGCTTCCCCGCAGACTTGGCTCCTCAGAAGGTCGCAAAAGGGGATCACTGAGACTGTCATAAACACGAGGCAGCTGCCAAGCATCCAAATTTTGATCCCGTGACCACGAGGGATGCTGCAACGGTTGGTAAGTGTGAAAAAAATCATTCCTAAGCCCCTTTTCCAGTGTCGTTCAAACGGTCACTAAATGAATAGCTGTCAAGTCGAGGACTAATTCCAGGCTCAATTGTAGTCCTCGACTTACAACCACAAGTTAGGAGTGGAATTTCCCTCGTAAGTCACAGAGGTCATAAGTTAAATTATCATGTGACCAGATCTGATGATACACCTGGGTTGTTTTTTTTTTTTTACATCCGTCATTAAAGCAAATCACCCAGTCGTTAAACCAATCCAGAATCCCCACATGGATGTCTTTTTGCTGGAAACCGGTCCCAAATCCCTGTCACATGACCTCAGGATGCTGTAACCAAGACTGGGCTGCTACCAGTTCTCCCCGGTTTGGGCAAATCCGTACCGAACTGTTAGCTAATTTTTTTGGCCAGTTCAGTGAACCAGGAGATCCCAACCCTGGCTGGCCCTGCCCACCCCTCCCCGCCCCTCTCAGGAATCTCCGCGGCCCATTTTGGATCCCAGGTAAGTGCAGGGCGCACACAGAGGCTCAGGAAGGCTGAAAAACAGGCCTTCTGGAAATTTGGGAAGGCCGGAAATGGGCCTGTTTCCGGCTTCCAGAGAGCCTCCGTAGCCCTGGGAGGCCGTTTTCACCCTCCCGGAGGCTCGAGAAAAGCCTCTGGAGCCCGGGGAGGGCGAAAACACCCCTCCCCTGTGCCACGGTGCAGGAGGCCAATTAGGCCACGCCCACCATGGCCACGCCCACCCAGCCACCGGGCAGAGAACCTGTTGCTAAAATTTTTGAATTTTGTGCGACCTTCATACAGGGAAGGCGTTTTTTTCCAAAGCCGTCATAAATTTGAATCGAGATCAAACGAACGGTCCCACGTTAAGGACTACCCGTGAAGTTACCCTCGGTCCTTTTCAAAAGGAAAAAGGGGCCAGACATGGAGATTTTGTTATCCGTGTGAGGGTGAAAAAAACACCAGAGAGGGCACGAAGCCAAATTTTCCGCAAACAAGTTTTGAGGCATACAGAAAATCCATTTGTTCCAAGCAGGGGTGGATCTTTGACCCACCCCGCACACACACACACACACGCACACACGCACACACACACAATGGCCTTGAAAAGTCACGGTCACACTCGTATTTTGGATCACGGGATAGATAAAAATTGGGATTTTGTTGTCCAGGTCCTTTGGCTCGGTACAAGCACTTAACCTCCCCTTTTTACCCGCAAATTTTGGGACATTATCCAAGGTTTAGATAAAACTGAATAAGGAGAAAGGGTCTGAATTTGGGAGAGAAAAGAATTAGAGCTCCCGTGTGTTCCATTATCATTACCAAATGGTATAGAAATGGTATAGGGCAGGGGCCGGCCACCTTTTGGACCTCAGGGACCACCAAACTCATAATTTTAAATCCCGCGGACCTCTAATATGGATTTTGACTGATGGTGGCTGGCTGACGTGGGTGGGAAAGTCAGTCCCTTATTCCAGAGCTGCAGGAGTCACAGGACTGGCCCTTTGGTCATACAAGATACAACATAGAATAAAAATTCAAGAACTAGAAAACCTTGAATTAGGCCGTCTTCGGTCTGACCTAAGCATGGTATATAAAATCATACATTGCAATGTCCTACCTGTCAATGAATACTTCAGCTTCAACCATAACAACACAAGAGCACACAACAGATACAAACTCAAGGTTAACCGCACCAAGCTTGATTGCAGGAAATACGACTTCAGCAACAGAGTGGTCAATGTCTGGAATACTCTACCTGACTCAGTGATTTCTTCCCCAAACCCCAAAAACTTTAACCTTAGACTGTCTACTATTGACCTCACCCCTTTCCTAAGAGGCCTGTAGGGGGCGTGCATAAGCGCACCAACGTGCCTACCGTCCCTGTCCTATTGTTTCTTTTATTTTTCTTTTATTTTTCTTATATGTACCCATTTCATGTATTCATAACTATGTATACACTTATACTTATTATCTTGTAAACAATTGACAAATAAAATAAAATAAAAATAAAGATCAGTTGCTCCTCCACCCAGGTACACCGGCCTACCAGGGACTGGAGGAGGAGCTGCTCCGGGATGACCAAAGCGCCAGTCTTGTGACTATAGCAGCTCTGGAATATGGGACCGACTTTTCCACCAACGTCAGCGAGCCACCCCGGGGCGGATTTCTCTCCCCCGCCGTTGGTCTTACCTTCCAGTTCCAGCTCGCGTGGCTCTACTCAAGGTAAGGTTTGCGCTTGGCTGAAGGGTGGGGGGTTAGTGGGTGGGTGGGCCATGTGGGCAGCGCGGCCTTGTGTTCCCACGCAGCCTGCATTAATTGTTTTGGGGGGAGGGCTTGGGGGGGGCATTTCCCTGTGGACCACCAAAATTTTCTTGCGGACCAACGGTGGTCCCCGGCCCACCGGTTGGCAACCACCGGTATAGGGCAGGGGTTGACAACCTTAAACACTCAAAGAGCCATTTGGTGAGCGCTCCTATCACTGGGGTTTTTTTAAGAAGAGATTGGACAAGCGTTTGTCTGACATGGTATAGGGCAGTGGTGGCTAACCTTTTTGGGCTCCTATGCCAACAGTTGCATTCACGCTCGCGGGCACATGCTCACGTGCCAGCACTCAGAAGGCAATGCATGCGGCACCCCCACGCCTCCTGTGCATGCGCGCATGATGCCCTCCCGCCACCCCCTTACTGCACTGGGCCCGTTTTGTCACTTCTGGTATTTCTGGAAATACAGGAAGTGACAAACGGGCCTGTTTTTCAGCCTCCAAAGGCTGCAGAGGCTTCCCTCGAGATTCTGGGAGGCCGGAAAAGGCCTCAAGAGACCCAAAAATCACCTGGAAGGCATGCGCATGCGCAGTGCAGGTAAGTTTGGCTGGGGCTTGCGTGCCCGCACAAATGGCTCTGCGTGCCACCTGTGGCACACGTGCCATAGGTTTGCCATCACGGGTATAGGGACACCTGCCTGGGAAGGGTTGGACTAGAAGACCTCCAAGGTCCCTTCCAACTCTGTTATTTTCTGTTAAAGCACCTGAGGGCAGGTTGAGAAGCAACAGATGGAAACTAATCAAGGAGAAGACCAAACTAGAATTAAGGAGAAATTTCCTGACAGCGAGAACAATCAACCAGTAGGACAACTTTCCTTCAGAAGTTGTGGCTGCTCCTATCACTGGAGGTTTTTAAGAAGAGATTGGACAACCATTTGTCTGAAATGTTATAGGGTCTCCTGCTTGAGCAGGGGGTTGGACTAGAAGACCTTGAATGTCCCTTCCAACTCTGTTGTTCTATTCTATTCCTATTCCTTCTGTTATTTTTAGTCTGTCTATTCCATTCAATTCCATTCCATTATTTCATTTCTGGTCTGGTCTGGTCTGTCTAGTCCAGTCTTTCTTGAAGACATCTTTAGTAATCCATGCACCCCTATCTCCCAATAGGCACCACCCCAAAAGTCTCGAGCAAAAAGACAAAACGATCTCCTTACCCATCATAAGGAATGAGACCACCCATTGCAGCACCGAAATGATCTGCAGTTGCTTCTCCACTTTTGACTTGGACAGCCAAGAGAGATCCTGAAGGGCCGACAAGATGCTGGAACCGGTCCCTGAAAGGAGAAAAGGAAAAGAATTCGGTCCATTGAGTGATTTCCAAAGGCTTCCCCAACGGATCCCTTCCCGAGGCTTTGAATGTGACTCTCCACATTCCTTACTAACTAATTAATGAATTCCCTACTAACCATTAACTATTAATTCCCTACTTGGCCATCGCTAGTGTGTACGACCGTGAGAGGCGGGCCAGAAGGAAAGCTGAGCGCCGAAGAACTGACGCTTTCGAATTGTGGGCGCTGGGGAAGACTCTTGAGTGTCGTCTCCTTTGCACTGTGAGGAGATCCAATCAGTCGATCCTCAAGGGGATCGACCCTGGCTCCCTTTTGGAAAGACATGCCATGGGAGTCACAACGAGTTGGACACAACTTAGCGACTAAACAACAAAGAACAACAGGTTCACCTCAATCTGTGTGGTTCAAGTTAAGAGCACTTGGTCCAAAGCAATGCTTACTCTGGAGCCTCATGCAGTGTTCCTCGACTTACGACCACATTTGGGAGCAGAATTCCCACTGTAAGTCATTACAGGTAGCCCTCAACAAAAATGATGGCCATTTTTCACGCTTATGACTGTTGCAGCATTCCCACGTTCACGTGATCAAAATTCAGATGCTTGGCAATTGTCACAATTAAATTTCTTAAGTTCTAGGTTGGTTCTCTTGATGGAAACTAACAAGGGAAGTGTTGGAATGCGCTGATAGGAAGTAACTTTTTGTAACAACTACCAAAGTACTCAGCCAGTGAATGGCATTGTTTACAAGTTTGTTGTTTTACCCTAGGTAGAGTTTCCTATTAAGTTGAACAGCTAAGCAGTAAAGCACATGGTGACTGTACTCTTTGTTTGATCTGTGGTGCTGTATATAAACAGAATTTCTAACAGAAAAAAAAACAGCCTAGAACTAAGGAGAAATTTCCTGACAGTGAAAACAATTGATCAGTGGAACAACTTGCCTCAAGAAATTGTGGATACTCCATCACGGGAGGTTTTTAAGAAGAGGTTGGACAACCATTTGTCTGAAATGGTACAGGTAGTCCTCAACTCACGACCACAATTAAGCCCAACATTGATGTTGCTAGGTGAGAAATCTGTTAAGTGAGTCTTGCCCCATTTTATGACCTTTCTTGCCAACTTTTCTCATTGACTTTGCTTGCCGGAATCACATGACCCCAGGACACTGCAACTGTCATAAGTATAAGTCAATTGTCCAGCATCCCAACATAAATCACGTAACCATGGGGATGCTACAATGGTTGTAAGTATGAAAAATTGTCATAGGTCTCTTTTTTCAGTGCCATTGTATCTTGGAACGGTCACTAAACAAACTCTTGTTAAGTCGAGGTCTACCTATATAGGGTTTCCTGCTTAGGCAGGGGGTTGGACTAGAGGACCTCCAAGGTCCCTTCCAACTCTTGTTATTCTGTACATAGCAGTGTTAAAAAGCAGAGCAGGGTTAAAATGGACACCTTTTCAGCCATGCTCAGGTGTAAATGGGAAAAGGCTTCAAGTGAGGTTAATTTAACAGCCCAGAAGCAGATAAACAATAGAAGGAAATAGATTAGAGAAGATCCAGCCAAGTGTTGACACTACTTCCTTAGAGGAAGAGGAGGTCAATCTGTCCTCCTCATAAACGGACTGTGAATAGAAATGGCGTGTTTGCAAGTAGATTTTTCACCTCCGCAAATCTCCCAAAGTTATCCATTGACCAATCGCTCAAGTTGCCGGAGTTCCCAATTCCTGCAATGGTTGTTGTATGTTGTCAAACAAACTGAAGGCCGAATGTTGTTTTTTTGGCACAGCACGTAAGCATTTCCTAATGATTGGGACTTGGGTCAGGGAAATATGAATCTGAGGGACGCAAAATTAAAAGCGGCAAAAGGTGTGTGTTTTTGCAACCAACAAGATTTCTTCCTGGGCAAGATGTTTTTTGGACACGCAACCACAACGTGCCTTTTCCTCAAACACGAGCACATTCAGAGGTGTGCTGCTGAAAGAGATGCTCAGTAAGAGAGCAATTGAGGCATATCTAGGAATTACTGCATTTTAACAACAATGCAATCTACCCCAAACATCCACTGGAAAGGAAGGAAGGAAGGAAGAAAGAAAGAAAGAAAGGAAGGAAGGAAGGAAGGAAGGAAGGAAGGAAGGAAGGAAGGAAGGAAGGAAGGAAGGAAGGAAGGAAGGAAAGGAAAGAGGAAGGAAGGAAGGGGAAGGAAGAAAGAGAAAGAGAAGGAAAAGGAAAGTGGAAGGAAGGAAAGAAAAAGAAAGAAAGGAAAGAGGAAGGAAGGAAGGGGAAGGAAGAAAGAGAAAGAGAAGGAAAAGGAAAGTGGAAGGAAGGAAAGAAAAAGAAAGAAAGGAAAGAGGAAGGAAGGAAGGGGAAGGAAGAAAGAGAAAGAGAAGGAAAAGGAAAGTGGAAGGAAGGAAGAGAAGGAAGGAAGGAAGGAAGGAAGAAGAGGGAGGGAGGGAGGAGAAGGAAGGAAAGAGAAAAAAGACAGAAAGAAAGAGAGAGAAAGAAAGGGATGGAAGAGAAGGAAAAAGAGAGAAAAGAAAAGAAAGAAAGGGGGGAGGGAGGAAGAGAGGGGGAAGGAGAAAGAAAGAAAGAAAGAAAGAAAGAAAGAAAGAAAGAAAGAAAGAAAGAAAGAAAGAAAGAAAGAAAGTTGGAGAAAGGGAAGGAAGGTAGGAAAGAGAGAAAGAAAGAATGAGGGAGGGAGGGGAAGGGAGGGGGAAGGAGAGAGAAAGGAAGAAAGAATAGAAAAAAGGCAGAAAGAAAGAAAGAAAGAAGGAAGGAAGGAAGGAAGGAAAGAAAGAAAGAAAGAAAGAAAGAAAGAAAGAAAGAAAGAAAGAAAGAAAGAAAGAAAGAAAGAAAGAAAGAAAGAAAGACCTTTCAACGCCTACTCAATTTGAGTCATTGCCATTTCCGAGACTAGGCCCAGACCTTGCTGGATTTTCAGCCAACATTAATTTGGGAGATGACCAGAATTGTTTAAGAAAAGTCAGCCAAAATTCACAGGGCATTAAGTTGGGGCAAATTTGCCTCATCTACACAGTACACAATCAATCAATAGAACAGGTTGCATTCAGACATTATGGGTGTTCCATCAGTGGAAGTTTTTGAGAAGAGACTGAAGCGCCATTTGTCTGATATGTTATGGGGTTTTCTGCTTGAGCCAGGGGGTTGGACTAGAAGACCTCCCAGGTCCCTTCCAATATTGTTATTCTGTCTTTTTCACCTGGGTTTGGTCAACTTGAGTGGAGTCAGGCAAGAAGCATACAGTAGGCAAGAAACACACAAGGTAAGGATTGGAAGGGAGTATAGAGGTCATCTAGTTTAACCCTTTCCCACCCCAGAAATCATCTTCTATCGTTAAACCAGCTAACATGCCGGCTCAGTTTAGATATAGCCATTACTCTATGGTTAAAAGCTGCAGGGGCAGGAACCTCAGGTCCTCCAGAAGATTTTGAACTACAACTCCCAGCATGCTCCCTATTCACCAGATTGATTGAGATTGCTGGGGATTGAAGTTTTCAGAAACTTCCGTTTCAAGGTTACAATTTTCCCAACACCCCAAGCCCTACATTCGTGTTTCTCAAATCTTGGCGCCTTTAAGATATATGGACTTCAACTCCCAGAATTCATCTGCGCTGGTTGGAGAATTCTGGGAGTCGAAGTCCCCACGGTTTAAAGATGCTAAGACTGAAAAACGCTGCCACAGATTATCAGCAGTCGCAACCTTCACAATCAGCAAGCACAACCTAGGAATGCTCAAATCCTGCCTTAAAAGTGCCTTAAATTTTCTTAAGAGCCAGTATGGCATTGTGGCTAAGTTACCAGGTTAGAAACCCAGAGGTGGGGAGTTCAAGTCCCAACTTAGGCATGAAAACCAACTGGGTGACTCTGGGCCAATCACCAGGAGATGGTGAATTCTAGTTCTGCCTTAGAACATGAAAACCAGCTGAGTGACCTTGAAACAGCCATTCTCTCCCTCAGCCGTTCAACCCACCTCACAGGGTTGTTGTTGCAGAGAAAATAGGAGTAGCATTAGGGTATGTTCTCCCCCCTTGAGTTATTTACAAACAATAATAAAGACTGGGTTGAAAAAAAACTCAGCTAAGTACAGAATGTTGCCTGTTCCTGTCTTCCTTACCCTCAAAGTCCCAACTGGCTGGGAATCCTGGGAGTTGTTGTCCCCACAAGGCCCTGGGGGGTGGGCTCCCGCGGCGTTGTTTTTTTTTTTTTTTTACTTCTCTTTCTCCTATTTCGGTGGGAAGAGAGTCCTACAATTCTCCTTCCCAGCTTGGGTTTAATCATCCGAGCAGTCTTGATCTGCATAAATCATCTACCAAGGAAGGTTGGCTTGGAAACCAGCAATGTCAAAAAAAAATAACCTTTGCAAAACCTGGTGTGTGTGTGTGTGTGTGTGTGTGTGTGTGTGTGTGTGTGTGTGTGTGTGTGTGCTTCTCCAAGGGGCTGAGATACGGCAACAAAGCAGGCTGGTGGTGAATGATGGAGGCCCATTGTGCTGCCGTGGCAATGACTGAAATCAGAGATCACAACACAACTAGGGTTTCCCTCTGTACAGAATAAACAGAGTTGGAAGGGACCTTTGGAGGTCTTCTAGTCCAACCCCCTGCTCAAGCAGGAAAACCCTGTATCATTTTAAACCAATGGTTGTCCAATCTCTTCTTAAAAACCTCCAGTGATAGGAGCACGCACAACTACTACTTTTTTTTTCTTTTAAAAATCATCTTTATTGAACGTTATTTTCACAATTAAAAACACACTTCAAATAATTTAACCACCGGTTCTTCTGCCCTAATGATTTCTTCCAGCAACCGCTCAGAAAGTTAGCAACCGGTTCTCACGAACCAGTGTGAACCGGCTGAATCCCACCATTGCTCTACTCTAACCAGGAGAATCCAGGAGAATCCTCCTAGTTTTTCATTTGGCACGCCTGTTTTAGTTTTTAAACACAATTGCAAATGACTTTTTTTTCCACCCCCCCACTAGGAAGCAAAACTCCAGCCTCCCAGTTTATTTATTAATGTCCTTGTTGACATTGGTAGGAAAAAAAAATTAAGGGGGCAGTTGGAGATAATCAGGGAACTGATTATTAGCATCCTGTAAAGATAGAGGGAGGGAACTATTGCCCCTTGGTGACCTGTGGACTTCAACTCCCAGAATTCCTGAGCCAGCAATTATGGCTCCCTTGATAACCTGTGGGCTTCAACTCCCAGAATTCCTGAGCCAGCATGGCTAGCCCAGGAAATCTGGGAGGGTAAGGAATTTTATCAAGCTGACGGTGTAGTTTGACCTACTGTGAGTGAGCAAACTTTTCTTCTTTCTTTTGATTTTCTTGATTTTATTTGTGCTCCAAATTGAGGAATTCTAGGACTTGGAAGTCCACATGTCTTAAAGGTGCTAAAGTCAAGAGACACTGATTTAGGGACTGAAGGTAACAACTAAGTTTGAACTGGGCCCAGAAGCAGAGTGAGAAACCAATTCAATATACCTTTAATACAGGTATTCAGGTAGTCCTCATCTTACAACCTTTCTTTTAGTGACCAAAGTTGCAACGGCACTGAAAAAAGTGACTTAGGACCATTTTTCCACACTTATGACCATTGCATCATCCCCATGGTCACATGATCAAAATTCAGACGCCTGGCAACTGGTTCATATTTATGACCGTCACGGTGTCCCGGGGATCACAAGGTCCCCTCTTGCGACCTTCTGATGAGCAAAGTCCATGGGGAAGACTAAATGATTCACTTAACAACAGTGGCAAGGTCGTCAAAAAAAATTTTGCTTTCCTCTTATGCCTTATTTAACGCTGGTCCAATACCTGCAAATCTCTATTTTATTTTATTTTATTTTTCATCTGGTTCTTGGGCAAACATCCAAGGAGCTGCTGAAATCTAATCTCCGTTGGGGTAGCTCAGTATTTATTTATCGTGAAAAACACCGGTGGCACAAAGCCACGAAGTTGGATTCCTTACACAACCTTGGCTGAAATCAAGCCAAATGAAGCAATCCAGAATAAAGTACAATTTATTCTGATGCGGTTATTGGTCGTGTTCTCCACGCTGTCCCATGATTGAAGTTTGCAGGGTTTGTTATTGGATCTCTTTGGAGCTAACAAGGTGGATTTCCCTCACAGGGAACCCATGCAATGAAATTAATCCTTTCTCCGGATTCAGACAACATCATCCTGAACCATAAACTAAGAAAATGATCTGTATTTGCACAGCACTCAAAACGACAAAGAAATTAAGGTTTTTTTAAAAAAAAAAACCTGAGATAAGGAGGTATTTTTATTTTATTTTCTGTCTGTTAGTTCTCCAAATAACTCAAGGCAGAGAACCTATCCAACATACCTTTCTCCTGCTATTTTCCCTACAACAGCAATCCTCTGAGGTGGTTCGGCTGAGAGAGAGGGGGCGGGCCCAAACTCAACCAGTTGGCTGTCATTCTTAAAGTGGGACTAGAACTCACTGTCTCCTGGTGATTGGCCCAAGTCACCCAGCTGGTTTTCATGCCTAAGGCAGGACTAGAACTCCCCGTCTCCTGGTGATTGGCCCAAAGTCACTCAGCCAACTTTCATGCCTAAGGCAGAACTAGAATTCACCATTTCTCAGTGATTGGCTCAAAGTCACCCAGCCAGCTTTCATGCCTAAGGTGGAACTAGAATTCACCATCTCCTGGTGATCGGCCCAAGTCACCCAGCTGGCTTTCATGCCTAAGGCACAACTAGAACTCACCATTTCCCAGATGGCTTGCACAGAATTTCCGCTGCTAAGTAAGAGGGTGGTTAAGTAAATTGCGCCCAATTATACCCACAGTTGTTAAACCAATCACTGCAGTTAAGTGGATCAGGCAGTCATTAAGTGAGTCCAGCTTCCCCCATTGGCTTTGCTGGTCAGAATCTGGCTGGGAAGGGCACAACTGCTGATCCCTCACCCTAGGATGCTGCAAATATATGGCTGCCAAGTGCCCGAATTTTGATCATGTGACCATGGGGACCATTGGAAGTGCGAGGACGGTTATAAGTCATTTTTTTTCAATGGTGTTATAACTTCAGATGGTCATCCAATGAACAGCCTGTCAATCAAGGAGGAGATCAAGGACTCAGATGAGGGGACAGGACCATCAGGGAGTGGACTGCGGCCTTCAGAGATTGTGGGGGCTGGAAGCAGTGATGAGGAGGTTCCTGAGGAGCCTATGCTAAGAGTACCTGCACGCAGGATTGCTCGTAGGAAAGAGCAGCTACAACAGCACGGGTGACCAGGAGTAAGGCTGCAAGGTGATAGCCCCTACTTCAAGAAGACAAAAGCCAGCTGTGAAACGAACATACTTTGCAGAAGGCAAAGACGTTTTGAAACTCAGCCTTGTGGACATTACAGTATCTTAAGTTGGTATTTGAAGACTCTTGCGTGGTAAAATATTTCTTATCTGTTATTCTTGGCAGCCTCACACAGTTTTGGCAAGGCTTGTGCTTATCACAGTTAATTATTTTGCAGAAGCATTAAAAGGTTTCTGTTCCCTTTGGATTGTGTTTGATTTGTTGAAAAGGGGCGTGGGTCAGAACAATATCTGAGGGGCTGCCACAAAGAAGAGGGAGTCAAACTATTCCCCAAAGCACCTGAAGACAGGACAAGAAGCAACGGGTGGAAACTAACCCAAGAGAGAAGCAACTTAGAATTAAGGAGAAATTTCCTGACAGTGGGAACGATTAATCTGTGGAACAGCTTGCCACCAGAAGTTGTGGGTGCTTCATCACTGGAGGTTTTTAAGAAGAGATTGGACAGTTATTTGTCTGAAGTGGTGTAGGATTTCCTGCATGAGCACAGGGTTGGATTATAAGACCTCCAAAGGTCCTATCCAACTCTTATTCTGTTATTATGTCCTCCTGACCATCACATTACCAGATCTTGGAAATAGTCTACCTTTAAATCTTAAGCTTCAAAATATTCCAGTCCACGGGGAAAAAAGTTTAAAGTGTTATGAGTCATGCCTCCTGGAGCTCCAGGGAATAAAAATCGTATTTGTAGCCAGTGCTACTGTATTACAACGAGCTTGCTTGGCAAGGTGTTTTTTTTTTAAATCTAGTGGAATGAACTATTAACAACATGTCATTGTGTTGATATGCATTTCAGATAAATCAATCAGGACTCTTAGTTTCCAACAGGTAGCTAAGAAAACTTCAGTGCAGTTTCTGTAAGACAGCCCGTCGCTTAAACTGGTTTTAAAGTTTTAACGTTTTGAGGGGGTTGCTATCCTTCACTCACACAAGCTATGGCAATTTATGCATTTATCCCTTCGGGTATCTAGCGTCTCATTTCTTTAAGGTGATGTACATCGCTTGAGCTTAAACATACTTGGGACAAACACATGGCTATCATCCAGCCAAGACTAAAAATAAATAAATAAAATGTAAAAAATAAGGAAGGAAGGAAGAAAAAGAGGAGGAAGGGAAGAGAAGAAAGGAGAGAGAAAAGAAAGAAAGAGAAAGAGAGAGAGAGAGAGAGAGAGAGAGAGAGAGAGAGAGAGAGAGAGAGAGAGAGA
>NW_020769341.1:282145-293092 GCF_900518735.1 Pseudonaja textilis
GGGGACAATAGGACGGGGACGATAGGCACGATGGTGCATTTATGCACCTTTACAGACCTCTTAGGAATGAGGTGAGGTCCCTAGGACACCCTCTTCCATGCACTGAGGTACAAGCAGTCCTTGATTTAGAACTGTTCGTTGAGTGACCGGTCAAAGCTACAAGGGGCAGTGAAATAAAAAGAGTACTATGTCCATTTTCCACACTTACCACCAGGGGGTGAAATTCAAATTTTTTAACAACTGGCTCTGTGGGCGGGGCCAGGTGGGCGGGGCCAGGTGAATGGGTGGGTGTGGCTTTTTTTCAGGCCCTCCCACTATTTGGGGGGCCTTCTGAGCCTCAGGGTAGCCTCCTGGGTGAAGCAGTGAGGGGAATCCAGGTACAGCTGATCGTAGGAACAGCTGATCGTCGGGAGAAGGAAAAATGAAATACCGTAAAGAGTGACTGGGCGGGGGAGAATGCAGTCAGCAATGTCGCACATGCGCGATAAGGATTGACTGGGCAGGCGGGGGGGAGGGGCGGGCAGAGAGGGGCGGGACCAGCCAGGGCCACGATTTGCCGGTTCTCCGAAACTGTACAGAATCATAGCAACCGGTTCTATAGAACCGGTCCGAAACGGATGAATCCCACCCGTTTACCACCGTTACAGCATCCCCATGGTCCCGAGATCAACATTGATTCATACTTACGACGGTTGCAGTGTCCCGGGCTCGCGTTGATCCCCTTTTGTGACTTTCTGACAAGCACAGTCAATGGGGAAGCCAAATTCGCTTAACAACTTATCCGTGTGACTAACTTATCTGCTGCAGTGATTCCCTTAACAACTGTGGCAAGGAAGGCCGTAAAATGGGTAAAATTCACTTAACGGCTGTCTCGCTTAGCAACGGAAACTTTGGGCTCAGTGGTGGTCCTAAGCCGAGGACAACCTGGTATTTTTCTAACCAAATTGAATGATCATCTCTTGAATGCGTATATATTCTTTGCATTCGGGGATCTGTAATAATTTGACTGCTTCCCATGATGGGTTTCTGGGTAAATGGGATGCATTTTATATTTAGCATAGAATATAATGGCAGAGTTGGAAGGGACCTTGGAGGTCTTCTAGTCCAACCCCCTGCTTAGGCAGCAAACCCTAAACCATTTCAGACAAATGGATGTCCAGTGCCTTCTTACAAACTTCCGGTGTTGGAGCATTCACAACTTCTGGAGGCAAGTTGTTCCACTGGTTAATTGTCCTCCCTGTTAGAAAATTCCTCCTTAGTTCTAGGTTGCTTCTCTCCTTGATGAGTTTCCATCCGTTGCTTCTTGTCCTGCCCATTATTTCGGGCACTATTTTCTTATTGCTGTCAGAACAGGGGCAGCTGAGGACTAAAACAGTACAGATAATGCTTGATTTATGACCAGCCACTGTTCAAAGTTATGACAGATCCCCAAAAAGTACATACAAGTAAGCGGAGGCCAACGTATACTCTAGCTCAGTTCTTGACAGTCTTAACAACTATAAAATGTGTGAACTCCGATTTCCAGAATTCTCCAGCCAACATCGCAATAGCACTGCAGACTTCTATACCGCTTCACGGTGATTTCAAAGCCCTCTCTAAAGCCAGTCTCTGACTTTACAGCCTATCTCCTCCAACAATCTGGATCCCTTGGAGGTCCTCTAGCCCGACCCTGTTGAATTGTCACTAAGTGAACTGTTGTAAGTGGAGGACTAGCTGAATCGATCTTTATTCCTGTTGCTTCCAGGAGTTTGTGTGCACGTCGGTCTGAGATGCTTCTCATGAAATCCAACTGCTTCTGCGTCCGCCCTTGGAGATTCATCTTGCTTGGGAAATCCAATATACAATCTTTGACTCCCTCTTGTGACCGGAGAGAGCGAATCTTTTAGATGGCAAACTTAATGAATCTGAAACGGAATCTTTGCCAATCTTGTTCTGGTTTCAAATATGAAATGGTGTCCTAGCCAATCTGGTTCAGTTAAAACCTAAAGCCGTTAAGAGGTGGTCCTTGATGGACAGCCACTTATTTTTGTATCCATTTCAAAGTTACAACGGCGCTGAAAAAAGTGACTTACGATCAAAGGTGGGCTGCTAACGGTTCGCACCGGTTTGGCTGAACCGGATGTTAATTTTACATCTGGTTCGCCAAACCGATAGTTGCAACGACTGGTTGCCCTCCGCAGGAGAACGGAGCTGGAAAGAAGGTTAGTGGAGTGGGGAGGAAATGGGGATTTTTGCAGTAACCTTCCCCTGCCACGCCCACCAAAGCCACGCCCACCAAGCCACGAACCATTAGTAATACATTTTGAACTCAATTACTGAAGGGAATGGATATTTTACGGTATCCTTTCCCTGCCCCTCCCATCAAGCCACACTCACAGAACCGGTAGTAAAAAAAAATATGAATCCCACCACTGGTATAGGATCTCCTGGTTGAGCAGGGGGCTGGACTAGAAGATCTCCAAGGTCCCTTCCAGCTCTATTCCAACTCTGACTCCTCGTAATTCTTTATTGGGATAAAAGAAGTACATTGTATTTGATTGAGTATAGAAAAGAAACACCCATTTTTTCTTTATTTACCAGTTTTCTACATTCCCCCCCCTCCCGGGATCCTTGCTTTAAAAGGCAACAACTTCTGGGCGGTCGTTCGGGGATGGGATGCCCGATACCTGGTCAAAGAAGCCATAAAATGTCAGCGCTCCGTTCTCAGGCAACAAGAGTTGATCAAAAAGGGCAGCAGGTTTGAAAATCCCAGACCGACCATTAAAGCCACGAACACCCAGGCCCCTCCGGAGAAGACTGAAAACAGAGCGTTTGGCGTCGGTTGTCCCAGTCGGTCCTCCAGGAAAAAGATCTCCTTGTCTTGAGCTTTGCAGATCCCTTCGAGCTCCACCATCAGGCATTCCAGCTTGGCAGAACGCTTCTTCCTGTCCTCGCACCGCCGCTTGGCCGCTTCGATTTTCGCCTCCACTCGTTTAACGTCCGCCACAATTTTCTCCACCTCCTCCTTCATATGTGAAATATCCCGGTCCCGAGTAACCTTGGACGCCTGAAAGATGAACAGGTTGTTGGAGACCTTCTGGACTTTGGAATGGAGCACCTGGTTGGTCTGAGCCAAGGTCTGATTTTGGACCTCCGGAGTTGCTCTCGTGTCTTCCAGGTCTCGGAACGTCTCCTGAAATTCTTGCTCTTCCACTCCCATGCGACGGATTTGGCCTTCGGGGCTCCTGTTCTGCTCTTTCCTGATCGTAATCTCGATAACTTCTGGGTTTCCGGCCTCAAGGTTGGACACTTCGACTCTTAGGTCCCTGATCTCCTTCTTTAAGCTTTCTCGGCTGTCCATCAGAAGGGACGCTGCCGCTTTCATCATGGTCGTGGGGATGAAAGGGATCGGTTTTCAGCACCGTTCTCTGCCAATGAACAAGCAAAGTTAGAATATGTAAGAAAACGCTTGCCTTTCACAACATGTGGGGACAGATTTAACCATAGCTTCACCTGAGAGACTGTGTGTCAGGGTTCCGGCAATTGCCCTAATTGAATCATGAGCTTCAAAAGAATTCAAAAGATTTATGCCAGCATGAACCCAAATGAAGCCAACTCTGGCATACGCAATTCACAGTCACCTGTGACCCTGTTTCCCCCCGCCCCGATGTATCATAAAGCAGATTCTCCAATGAAGCACGGTTCAACCAGGCCGTGTGTCATCAATCACATTCTCCAATTAAGGATTTTCATGGGCGGAAGATCCGGTAGCCTAGCTACAATCTTTTTAAGATAAGGGTGGAATGTACTTCCGTACTGTTCCTTCAGATTCCTGCCCTCTTTGTTTATGGCAACTAGAAAACATGCATAGGAATGTTTTACGAGTTGGCACTGTGACCATCCGAGACCAAGCCAAGGCCAAAAACGCTAAAGACTTTCTGGAAGCCTGGCACTCTGCCAAAGTGGCCATCAACTGACCCATAGACATAAACAACATTTATATATTTGTGATGACCCAGGGCATGGCACAAAGGCAACACAGTCAGATAAGTAATGAGTCCCTTTATTATCTCCAACTTTGCCCCCAGCGTCCTAGTTACCTTCAGCTGGAGAAAAAACTCTCCAAGGAACAGCCTTTGACTGCAGAAAATTAAGTCCAAAACATGAGCAACACAAACTGTAACTTTAAGTCCAAACAAGTCAAACTGAAGTAATTAGCTTGACAGGCAGGAGCAAGAATTTCAGACTTGAAGGCACGGCAAAACTCACACCAGGAACACAGATGAGCCACAACAACACAGGATAAAGTCACGTTTGCTCCCAACAGCCTGCTGCACGCAGTCTGCCTTTCTTATCAACTGTCTTCCCAGCTGTGGCTAATGAAGGGAATCAGGGCCCTTTCCTCCCCCGTAAGCCATACAATTCAAGTTGCTCCCTTCTCCGTTCCTCCCTGTGTGCCCTAGGATGAAGAGGGGGTGGGCCTGGGTCTTCCTCTGAACTCTCTCTCCCTTCTTCTACCTCTCCCCTGTTCTGCCCAGCTGGACTTTGCCCTTCCCCAGTTTCTTCCACAGCCAACGAAGCCACACGCCCACCCTCTGTCAGCCGCTTGGCCTCCCCCTCCGAATCAGATTCCAACAGGGGCATGACAAGAAATGTGTATTTGTAACAAAGATGCCTCAGTACTGTTAAAGATGTTTGAGATGTGTAAAGAGAAAAAAAATGCAATAAAAATATTTTTTTTAAAAAAAAATGAACACCAACATGTCAATTAAAGGAAATTAAATCGACACACACTTCAGAATTCAGCGTCAGTGCCTCCTCCTAGGTTCCTGATGCGATGCTTGTTTATTGTGGGAATTAGAGAAACCATCATTCTGGCTACTCACCAAAGAAGCCTCAGGTCCCACGAGAGAAACAGCCTCTGCCAAATAGGCCAGCATCAACCAGAGATGTCAGAAACCCACCTGACTGGTGAGGATGTCACAATCCGCACCATCTCCAGCCAATCAGGACCGTTTATGGACGGCATCCTTTCCCAAAGGGACTGACATTTAGAGAGTACCAAGAGTCTTCAAACTTGACAGCTTTAAGACTTGTGGACTTCAACTCCCAGAATTCCTCCTTTAGTCATGTTAGCTCAGGAATCCTGGGAGTTGAAGTCCATAAGTCTTAAACTAGACCTGCCCAATTCCTGCAACCGTTCTTCATATGTTTTAGCCTCCAGTGCCCTAATCATCTTGGTTGCTCTTCTCTGCACTAAGGCCTTGGTAAGACAGTACTTGGAACACGGATTCTACGACACCAGTTATCCCATGGACCACCCTTCCTTAAAAGATTCTTGCAAACTGACTAAATGTGTAGATTGCAGCATCTATCATGCAGTTTGAGCAAAGTGATCATGGCTTATGAAAGCGTAAGGACGAATGTATTTTATGTATGCTGACAGCTTATGCACTGGAGACAAATTCCTTGTGTGTACAATCACACTTGGCCAATAAAGAATCCTATTCTATTCTGTTCTGTTCTGTTGTTCTTCTGTTCTGTTCTGTTCTATTCTATTTTATTCTTTTCTATTTTTTGTTCTATTTTCTATTTATTCTATTTTCTATTCTATTCTATTCTAGTCTCTGTTCTCTTCTCTGTTCTCTTCTATTTATTGAATCTATTGAGCAGGGGGCTGGACTAGAAAACCTCCAAGGTCCCTTCCAGCTCTCTCCTCTCCTCTCCCCTCCCCTCCCCTCCCCTCCCCTATCCTATCCTATCCTATCCTATCCTATCCTATCCTATCCTATCCTATTCTATTCTATATATTGAATCTATTGAACAGGGGGGTGGACTAGAAGACCTCCAAGGTGATTTCCAGCTTCTATTCTATTCTATTCTATTCTATTCTATTCTATTCTATTCTATTCTATTCCATTCCATTCCATTCCATTCCATTTTCTATTCTATTCTATTCCATTTTCTATTCTATTTTCTATTCTAATCTGCAGTTTTATTCTTTTCTATTTTCTATTCTATTCTCCTCCCCTTCCCTCCCCTTCCCTCCTCTCCTCTCCTCTCTTCTCCTCTCCTCTCCTCTCCTCTCTTCTCCCACTCCACTCTCTCTTCTCCAATTCCATTCCATACAATCTTCTCTTCTCTTCTCTTTTTTCTCTTCTCTTCTCCTCTCCTCTCCTCTTCTCTTCTCTTCTAGCGTAAGAATGGAGAATTCATGTACTGTAGATCAGGGTTCCCCAAGCCTGTCCACCTCAAGACTTGTGGACTTCAACTCCCAGAATTCCCTAGCCCTCATGCCTTACAAGTCGGTCAAGTTTCAAAACCCGGATGTAGATAAATTAGTTTTGAGACTGCACCAAAGATTTTAAGTGAGGAATTCTTTATTGGAACAAAAGAAACATATTAAATTTCCTGTAGACAGAAAGCGAATGCAACTGTTATTCCACATCTAGTAGTTTTTGTTTTTAATTACTTTTTTTTCCACAGGACTCTTGACTTCAGAGGGCCTTCAGCCAGGGTGGATGGAGAGGGCCTTGGAAAGCCACTTGAGTCGAGGTCAACATCGGTTCCCAGGCCCCAAATCTTTGCCAAACCGGTGTGAAAATTGCAGGCCAAGCCTCATCCCCGCCCTGTTCTTCTTAATAGGAGGGAGAAGATCTTTCTTGGGTCCCCCAGGTCTTCCTCCTTCTCCTTGGCTTTCTTCCTCCTCTTACAGCAAGGAGTCCATCTCTAACCTGCCGAAGGACAATTGCTCAAACCGCTCTTCCAGAGACAGGATCTGGTTCTCCTGCGCTTCGCAGATCTTCTCCAAATCGAGCACCATGCGCTCCAGCTCCGCCGACTCCTTCTTCTCGTCCTCGTATCGCTGCTTATCCTTTTCTATTTTCGCCTCCAGCTCTTTCATGTAGCCCAGGATCTGCTCCGTCACTTGCTTGATGCGCGAAATAGCCCGGTCTTGACTCGCGCGGGACTCTTGAAACCGGACAAGTTGTTTGGAGGCCTTTTTGATTTCGGAACAGAGAGTCTTGTTGGCTTCCACTAAGATCTGGTTTCGGGCCTCCAGGGTTGCCACGGTGGCGTCCCGTTCACGGAGCATCTCTTGAA
The DNA here is from genome assembly GCF_900518735.1 of Pseudonaja textilis. The sequence continues at coordinate 289,229 of NW_020769341.1, forward strand.
GTTCTTTCTTCTCCTGTTCCAAGTCCTTCACCATGGCTTTGAAAAGGATGGATTTGGAAGTGTGTGTGTGTCTTCCGAGCACTTTTCGAATGTCCTTCGGGTTTCTCCTTTGTTTTGTTCCAGAGAACCTTCACCTTTGGAAAAACGTCAGGGAAAAGGAGTTAAGTCAACCCGCTATTCCGAACTGAGTCATAACATTCATCTGAGAGGCTTCCAGTGGGATGCTTATGTCAACTAAAAAGATACTCTTTTTTTTAGCTGCCGGAGAAATGGAGTGGAGGGGGGGAAAAACGAGGCATTCTTGAAATGCCTAGATAATCAACTCAGCAGCCCAAGATTGTTGGAGCGTAAGGAGTTTATTGGAGAGCATGATGGATCACTCTTGGAGATGGAGGCATCCTATTGGAGAAGTCACCTCCAGGGGGTGGGGCAAAAGACCAGGGTCAAGGGGGTAACAGATGATGGGATTTAGTACGGGCTGCACCCAGCAACGCACCAACATGGCAATTTTTAATAAACCAATTAATTTTTTTCTGAGATGCGACTTTTGCTTTGAATGAGGGGGATTTGTTAGAGCCCTGACAGCTTGTTTATGGCGGGGCGGGGGAGGATTTAGAGAAACCATCACTGGGCCCACGGGTGGCCTTCAAAAATTTTGGCAAAGGGTTCTCTGCCCGGATGCTGGGTGAGCGTAGCCATGGTGGGAGTAGCCTACTCGGCCTCCTGCACCACGGCGGGGGGAGTATTTTTGCCCTCCCTGGCAGTGGTGGAATTAAAAAAAAATTACTACCGGTTCTGGAGGCGTGGTTTGGTGGGCGTGGCAGGGGAAGAATACTGCAAAATCTCCATTCCTTCCCCACCCCACTAACCTGCTTTCCAGCTCCATTCTCCTGGGCAGGGCAACCAAAGGAGACCCAGCCGATCAGCTGGGACTCAATGGGAGGCAGAGAAGAGATGGGGACGGAGCCAGTCAGAGGTGGCATTTGCCGGTTCTCTGAACTACTCAAAATTTCCACTACCGGTTCTCCAAAACTGGTCCAAACCTGCTGAAGACCACCTCTGATTCCCTCCGCACCCCACTAACCTGCTTTCCAGCTCCGTTCTCCTGGGCAGGGCAACCAAAGAAGACCCAGCCGATCAGCTGGGGCTCCATGGGAGGCAGAGAAGAGACAGGGTTCGTGGGGGCCAGTCAGAGGGTGGGATTTGCCGGTTCTCCAAACTACTCAAAATTTCCGCTACTGGTTCTCCAGAACTGGTCCGAACCTGCTGAATACCCACCTCTGCTATGGACCGATCCGGAGGCTCTCTGGAAGCCAGAAACAGGCCCATTTCCAGCCTTTCCAAACTTCCAAGGGGGGCATTTTTCACCCTTCCCAAGCCTCCATGTGCACCTGCACTTCCCTGCATCCAAAACAGGTCACGTTGGGACTCCTGGGATGGGCAGGGCAGGGTAGACGGGCCCAGCCATCCACTGACCCATAGACATAAACAACATTTACACACCATGCAAAAGAGACCAGAAGAAGGGAACGAAAAGACCGAAACATTTCTCTGCCAGCAATCCACACCCAGATTGAGCCAATTAAAAAGGAATTAAATTGACACACTCTTCAGAATAGCGTCAACGTCTTATCCAAGGTTCCCAATGAGATGCTTGTTTATTGTGGGGGATCAGAGAAACCATGATTTGGGCGACTCACCGAAAGATCCTCAGCTCCGAGAGAAATAGCCTCAGCCAAACAACCCAGCTCTGACCAGAGCAACGTCCGAGCCCAACTGTCAGAAACTGCCTTGCAGGTGAGGTCAACAATCCACACAAATCTCCAACCAATCAGGTTCCTGGATGAACCGCATTCTTCAGCTCCCGTCACTTGCTCCAGTTCCTGCCCGCCTAGCAGTTCGAAAGCATGCAAATGCGAGTAGATAAACAGGTACCACTTCGGTGGGAAGGTCACAGTGTTCCGTATAGCCATGCTGTCCACATGACCATGGAAATGGCTTTTGGGGCAACGTTGGCTTCCTCGCAGTGGTGGGATTTCAAGTTTTTTTTTAACTACCGGGTTTGTGGGCTTGGCTTGGTGGGCGTGGCTATGTGGCCATGTGACTGGGAGGCACGGCTATTTGGCCATGTGACTGGGAGACGTGGCGACATGGTCACGTGATGGGTGTAGCTATGGGGTGATGTGACTGGGGGGGGTGTCAAAAGACAGAAACTCACTTTCTGGAGCAGGGGGTTGGACTAGATGACCTCCAGCTACCTTCCAGCCCTGGATTGCTGTGCTGTTTCAAAGCATCCTCTGAAGCTGCGTCTAGTGCCAAGGTTTGTGGTCCTTCCTTCCTCCTTTTCCCTCCTTCCCTCTTCTTTTTTTCCCTTTTTCTTTCTTTCCTCCCTTTCTTTCTCCCATTCCTTCTTTCTTTTTTTTGTAGCACCCACTCTCACCCCGTTTTTGGCCTAGTGGGTCTCAGGGAACCCTCCTGGGTGCTGAAAAAAAGAATTTGGAAGCGAAGAATCAGCTGTGCCACACAATTTAATTAGCTAGAAAGCAAGAAATCCCATGATCTCCTGCTTTCTAGCTAATCTAAAAATCGTAAGGCACAGCTGATTGTCGGTTCGGTCGAACCAGTAGCATCTTTTATTACCAGTTCAGCCAAACTGGACCGAACTGGTAGAATACTACCATTCCTCCCTCAGCTAACAAGAGATGAGCACCATCCCTTAGAATCAGATACGACTGGACAAGGAAACCTTTTAGAGGTTCTTACCTGGTTTGTTGCCATGTTAATTTATATAAGAATATTCCCCGAGTTTGTCTGGGAGAGCGCGAGCACCAAGGACCCCTTATTTCAACCCTGAGCTACAAATATTCTCCTTTATTGTTATAGTTTTATGGAGGCAGTCCTCATTTTATAGTGGCTTAGTGACTTCAGGACCTACCTATATGCAACCCATATTCAAAGTTTCAACACTTCCCAGTTGCATGTTTGATTTTTGGGTGCTTGGCAACCAGCGTGTATGACCATTTGCACTGTCCTGTACAGACGTGTGTTTTATGAAGGTTTCACCAAAACCCGGCATTTATGTGTGGTTTTTGACAAAACCACAACCATACCAAATAATTGGCTCACTTAAGGACTGAGGTATTGAACAACTGTTGCATTTAGCACTTAATGGTGGTGGTGCAGTGGTTAGAATGCAGTACTGCAGGCTACTTCTGACTGCCGGCTGCCTGCAGTTGGCAGTTTGAATCTCACCTGCTCAAAGTAGACTCAGCCTTCCGTCCTTCCAAGGTGGGTAAAATGAGGACCCAGATTGTCGTGGGTAATATGCCAACTCTATAAACCACTTAGAGGCTAGTAAAGCACTGTGAAGCGGTATATATGTCTGTTATTGTTATTTCTTCCTTCCCTCTCCCATCTTCCCTCTCCGTCTCCTTCCTCTCTTCCCTTTTATTTTCCTTTCTCTTTTGCCTTCATCCTCTTTCCCCCCTTCCTCCTCCTCCGTCCATTCCTCTCTTCCCTTCCTCCTTCTTCTTCTTCTCCTTCTCCTTCCTTCCCCACTTCCTTCTTCTGGTGTTGTTGTGACGCAGTGCTTAGAATGCTGTTCTGCAGGCTAACTCTGCCCACTGCCAGCAGTTCGGTCCTGACTGGCTCAAGGTTGACTCAGCCTTCCGTCCTTCCGAGGTGGGTAAAATGAGGAGCCAGATTGTTGATGGCCATAGGCTAACTCTGTACAGCCTCTTAGAGAGGGCCGCAAAGCACTGTGAAGTGGTATATATATCTAAGTGCTAGTGTTATTAATGACAGCCACAAAAAGAGGAGGAGGAGGAGGAGGAGGAGGAGGAGGAGGAGGAGGAGGAGGAGGAG
>NW_020769341.1:304886-316763 GCF_900518735.1 Pseudonaja textilis
TATCTATCTATCTATCTATCTATCTATCTATCTATCTATCTATCTATATCTATATCTATATCTATTTATCTATCTATCTATTTATCTATCTATCTCTATCTCTATTTATCTAATTTGTCTCTCTCTCTCTCTCTCTTTATTTATCTAATCTGCATCTATCTATCTATCTATCTATCTATCTATCTATCTATCTATCTATCTCAAGGGTCTTCCATCTTGGCAAGTTTAAGACTTCTGGACTTCAACTCCCAGAATTTCTGAGCTAACCTGACTGGAGGAGGAATTCTGGCAGTTGGAAGTCCAAAAGTCTTAAAGCTGTCAAGTTTGGAGACTCTTGCCCTATACCATTCCAGACAAATGGTTGTCCGATCTCTTCTTGAAAACCTCCAGTGATGACGCACCAACAACTTCTGGTGGCAAGTTGTTCCACGGATTAATCCTTCTTGCTGTCAGGAAATTCCTCCTTAGTTCTAGGTTGCTTCTCTCGTTGTTCAGTTTCCATCCAGCATTTCTATTTTCAGGTCCTTTGGAAAATAGTTTGACCCCATTCTTCCTTGTGGCAGCCCCTCAAATATTGGAAGATGCTATCGTGTCACCCCTAGTCCCCCTTTTCATTGAACAAGACACACCCAATTCCTGCAACCATTCTTTGTATGTTTTGGCCTCCAATCTCCCTCCGGTTCCTTTCCACCACACCTCACACCTGCCGAAGCCTTTACCTCTTGTGCCGTTGCTACGTCCATCGCGGTGTATACCGTACCCGAAGCCCTGAAAAACAAAACAGAGAAGACAAAATCTATTTTTAAAAAATGGATTCCTTCTCTCTCAGACAAAGCCACCTCACAGGCTTGTTGTTGTTGTGGGAAAAAATCGGAGGAGGAAATAACATTAAACATGTTCTCTGCCTCAAGTTACTAGCTCGATACCCGTGCTTCGCTACGAAACTATGTGGTGGGGCTTAGTTTTTGGAGAGGAAAATAAGGGGGGAAAATTGTGCCTCTGCCTACCAGCATCCATCAGTATTCATCCGGCTAGCATCCTGTCAGTGTGTGAGAGAGCTGAGGGCTGTTTGGAAACTGAAGCAGTATTTGCTGTGTGAGCAAGGAGACAGCAAGGAGCCTGGGTGTGGCTTAGCTCAACTGTTCTGTACGAAAGGTGCTTGGTGCTGTGAAACTGAAACTCCTCTCCTCTGCTTGTGTTTTGCATTTGGAAGAAATTTCTTTTCAGGTGAGGAGGGGGAGTAGAACTCCTTAGCATCAGAGCATGTTAATAATAATAATATAGGAAATATTCTAAATGCTCTGATGGTCATTTCGAAAAATCCTTTCTTAGTGAGCCCCTAGAAGCCAAGAGCTAATTTTCAAGTTTGTAGGCTTTACGGTTCTGCAGATTTTGTGATGATGCGTGAGGGGTATTTTGCTTTTATATATAGAGATAAAAGGCAAGATAAAACTCTAATAAGACATCTGCTAAGCAGTTTGCAGGACTTTTATGGATTGAAATTAGCTCAGTGCAATTAAGGTCAACTCTCATTCCTCCCCCCCATTTCAAATCTTCCTTCTTTATTTTCCTTCCTCGCCAGCCCCCGTAGGTTTATTTGTGGGTATATGCAGCGTTTATGTGACCATGTGACAAGGGACAATAAAACTGGCTGCATGACAAAATTTGATTCCCACCTGCTTAGATGCCTTTTGTCTCAGTGACCTAACTGTCTATTCGCCCATGGAAATTGGTTCTTGGCAAGTGGAAAAACCCCGAAACCGATACGGGCTCTATTATGTGCAAATTCCAAAGATCGGCTCCCAAATCCCACAGAAACAGCCACTTGGAACAATACAAAAATTGGGAAGCAAAATCTCCATGGTTTCACTCAAGTCTGAGGCAGCAAATTCCTACAGGAAAAGCACAGTTCTGATTTAAAGTGTCCACATTTGGAAAAGTACAGATAGTCCTAGACAAGGAGTGATACGTGGGGCTTTTGCCCCACAATCAGGAGGCTATGAGTTCGATCCCAGGTAGAGGCAGATATTTCTCTCTCTCTGGTCACAATGAGAATATATCATTCTGCGGGACAAAACTCCGCTCTGGTGACAGGAAGGGCATCCGGCCATTCAAAGACTCTGTTAGTTCCCTTCAGTTGCCCAGATGCCACCCCTACAAGGGATTATGGGGTCGTTAAAAGATGATGATGACAGGTAGTCCTTGACATATAGCCATTCCTTTAGAGACTATTCCAAGTTACCACAGTACAGTCACCCATGAAATGTGAGTAACAACCCTGAGATTCCCTTGCTTTTAGAAAATAAGTCACAACTATAATCTGCTACACGGTCATTAATATTACAGAAAGAAAAGTAATTGAAGGAATTACAGTAGCTAATTTACTGAGCAAGAAAGAGCATTTCAAATAATTCCATTTCAACCCTTAAATACAGCTAAGTCCTCAACTTATGACCACAATTGAGCCCAAAATTTCTGTTGCTAAGCAAGGCAGTTGTTAAGGGAGATTTGCCCCATGTTACAACCTTTCTTGCTACAGTTGTAAAGTGAATCACTGCGATTGTTAAGTTACTAATCTGGTTGTTAAGTGAGTCCAACTTCCCTCATTGACTTTGCTTGTCCCAAGGTCACAAAAGTGAATCAAGTCGCTTTTTTTCAGTGCCGTTGTAGCTTAGAACGGTCACTAAATGACCTGTTGTAAGTGGAGGACTACCTGACCCAAAGAAGCAGCCGCTCACAATTAAAGACTTACCCTTGTCCAATCTTCTCAAAACTGGTATATTTCTTCTTGGGATCCCCAATGCTTACGATACCTCCTTTTTTAAAACAAAAAGCAAAAAAAAAATGAAATCAGATTTTAATTCTGCAGTTTTAAGCTTTTTGGTACTTGCAGACATGAATTCCTAGGAAATACAGTTAGTTTTCCGGGATAAAAATGTACAGTATGAAGGAAAAGTAGGGAAAATTCAAATCATGGGACTAAGACTTCAGTACGTTTTCCAATGTTGATATTTTTTCTGTTAGTGCAACTTGATCAATGCAGGAACTCAATGATAAAGATATTATTGAATTCTTTATTGTCGTTGTATGTATATACACAGCATACACATACAACAAAATTCACATAACATCCAGAGACCAGGCTCAACATGCACACACACACATGACAATCCCCAAACACCTCCCCACCTGGCAAAATTCCCCACCCCCTAAAAACACACAAGCATCTACACAACAGACCAAGTAATCCTGTCCAACAGCTCACTGATGGGGGTCCTTTAAGTTCATTGCAAAGTGCAATTATAGCTCTGGGATAAAAACTGCTCAGAAAAAGGTGCGGTCCGAGTTTTAATGGTTCTGTATCTTCTGCCAGAAGGCAACAGCTTCAGAAAGATTGTGAGCAGGATGGGAAGAGTCTCTGAGAATGTTCTGCATCTTCCTCAAACAGCAAGATGCGAAGATGTCATCCAGGGCTGGTAGCTGGAGCCCAATTATATTACAGATCGATCAGTTTCCTTCATTTTAAACAATGTATGGTACAAAACTATTGCATAAATATGGACAGGGAACTTCCAGACAAATCTCTTATGTTAAAAAAAATCCCTGCTCAAAGCTTTGCATCTCAAAATATAAGAAAAATATAAGTATCCCATCCTGCTTTGTTTCATCTAAGAATTTGTCCACCTTTCAATCTTCTGCTAAAAATTGTTCTGATGATTAGAATTAAAATTCTTTTATTGGCCAAGTGTGATTGGACACACAAGGAATTTGTCTTGGTGCAAATACTCTCCTCGGTGTACATAAAAGAAAAGATACATTTGTCAAGAGACAAGAATCATCAGTACAACACCTAATAATAGTCACAGGGTACAATAAGAATAGAATAGAATAGAATAGAATAGAATAGAATAGAATAGAATAGAATAGGAATACAGAATGGAATGGAATGGAATGGAATAGAAAATTGAAAACAGAATAGAAAATAGAGTAGAATAGAGAATAAAATAGAATAGAATAATGGAATGAAGAATAGAATAGAATAGAATAGAATAGAATAGAATAGAATAGAATAGAATAGAATAGAATAGAATAGAACAGAACAGAATTTTTATTGGCCAAGTGTGATTGGACACACAAGGAATTTGTCTTGGTGCAAATGCTCTCAGTGTACATAAAAGAAAAGGTACATTTGTCAAGAGTCAAGAGTCATCAGGTTCAACACTTAATAATAGTCATAAAGTGCTCCTTGTCAGGATTCCAGCGATGGCCCTAATTAAATCATGAAGCGAAGCTTCAAACAACTTCAAAAAGATTATTAGGAGCAACATGCCGGCATGGCTGAATGAATGAAGCCAACTCTGAGATGCTCCTGACCTATTATAGATAGTCCTTGAATTACGACCACAACTGAGCCCAACATATCTGCTGCTAAACAAGACCGTGCTCAAGAGAATCTTGCCCCATTTTACGACCTTTCCTTGCCACAAGTTGTTAAGTGAATCACTGCAGCCGTTAAGTTATTCACACCATGTCTAAAGTCCCCATTGCTTTGCTTGTCAGAAGGTCACAAAAAGGAGAATCACATGACCTCAGGGACACTGCAACCGTCATAAATATGAGTCAGCGGCCGAGCGTCTGAAATTTGATCACGTGACCACAGGGATGTCGCAACAGTCATAAGTGTGAAAAAAACGGACATAAACCACTCTTTTCAATGCCGCTGTAACTTTGAATCCAGATTCCAAGGAGGTCCGTCATAACGTTGAACTGTTGCTAAGCAGATTGTTGTACGTCGAGAACTACCTGTACTCCATTTTGTGAGTCTCCATTTTGCTTTTAGCCTTGACGGTCCTACCTAACACTCTCCATCTATTTAGAGAAGCAGAGCATCACTGTGATGACCCCAAGGGGCGTGGCACAAAGGCATCACAGTCAAATAAGCAAGAAGAGTCCCTTTATTATCTCCAACTTTGCCCTCAATGTCCAGGTAACCTTCTGGGTGGAGAAAAATTCTCCCAGGAACAGCCTTTGACTGCAGAGAATTAAGTCCAAAACAAGGTACGCACAAACTGTAACTAAAAATCCAAACAAACCAAGCTGAGGTAATTACCTTGGACAGGGCAGGAGAAGGAATTTCAGACTTGAAAGCACGGCAAAACTCACACAGTTGGGAAGACGCCAGGAACCCAGATAAGCCATGACGATACAAGATAAACTCATATTTGCTCCCTTTTTAAACTTCCCTTTTTAAACACTGTGTTCCCAGCTGCAGTTAAGGAAGGAAATCAGGACCCTTTCCCTCCCCCGTAAGCCACGCAACCCACGTTGCTCCCTTCTCCGTTCCTTCCTGTGTGCCCTAGAATAAAGGGGATGGGCCGGGCCTGGGTCTTCCTCTGAATTTCCTCTCCCTTGTTCTACCTCTCCCCTGCTCTGCCCAGCCGGCCTTTGCCCTTCCCCAGTTTCTTCCACAGCCAACAGAGCCACATTCCCACTCCCTGTCAGCTGTTCGCTCCTAGTCAGATTCCGACAGGGGCATGACAATCGCACATCACACCACAAACCCACTGGGAGACACTTCTGAAAGCCTTCAAACACCGATTGTGTGAAAGTTTGCACTTTGTATGGGGGAAATAGCTTAACACAAAACAGGAGGCCGAGCTCAGCTGAGAAATATTTTGGTCTGCAATCACAATTAAAAGACTACACTTCACCTCCATTAAAAGACATAGGTACTCCTCGACTTACAACCATTTCTTTAGGGACTGTTCAAAGTGAATTATGATCGTTTTTCACACTTATGATTGTTACAAGCATCCCCACAGTCATAGGACCAAAATTCAGCCGGCTTCGCACCCGACTCACATTTATGACGGTGTCACGCGATCCCCTTTTTTGCAACCTTCCGACCAGCAAAATCAACGCGGAAGCCAGATTGCCTTAACAACCGTCTGACTCACTTGAGAACTATGGTGATTCAGTTAACAACCGTGGCAAGAAAGGTCATAAAATGCGGCAAAATTAACTCAACCGATGTCTTGCTTAGCAGCAGAAACGTTGGACTCAATTGTGGTCGTAAGTTGAGGATGTGATTTTTTTTTTCCCCTTTCTTTCTTTGCCAACCCTCAAATGTTCCAATTCAAAACAAAATCTTACTTAATTTTTCCAGGATTTCTTCATCGGTCATTTTGGGTTTTTTCTTCTGTTTCTCGGCGTTCCTCGCCAGCGTGTCCGGGGGCGTGATGCTGTTTTCGGAAGGGGAGTTGATGGGAGAGGTGGTAACATCCCTGGTTGGGGCTGGCGGAAGAGGTTCGATCACGGAGCGGGTGTAAATCTGCATTGTGGGGAAGGAGAGGAAAAAAAAAAAAGAAAGAACAACGGGCATAAAAACAGGACAGAAAATCACGGAGAAATGGGTGGCATCTGCCGATGACCTCAAAAGCCAATCCCACTTAGCAAAAGAGCAAACCAAGTGCTAAAAAGGCAATTTTTTTCAGCCACTGTTTTATCAACGGGACCAAGTGGAGCTTCCAGCAACAGCAGCAATCTACCTTTGGTACAGGGAAGGGATTCAAATTTTTGAACAACTGGTTCTGTGGGTGTGGTTGGTGGGCGTAGCTAGGTGGCCTGGCCGTATGACTGGGTGGGCCTATTTTTTGCCTCCTGGGCCCCAGGGAGGCCTCGGGGGGGGGCATTATTGGTCCCCAAAATCTTCCCTGGGGTCCAAGGAAGCAAAAACTGGAGTGCAAGGGGGGGCACAGCATACACACACACACACACACACACACACACACACACACCCTGAGCCCCTTTTTGCCTTCCTGGGCCTCAGGGAAGCCTCATGGGGGACCCTGGCACAGCTGATTGTTGGAACAGCTGAATGTCGGAACAGCTGATTGTCGGGTGGAAAAAAATAGAAACATCTAAAGGAGTGACTGGGCGGGGGAAAACGCAGTCAGTGATGTTGGGCATGTGCAATAAGGATTGACCGGGCAGGTGGAGGGGAGGGGTGGGCAGAGAGGGGCGGGGCCAGCCAGGGGCACGATTTGCCGGTTCTCCGAACTGCACAGAATCATAACAACCAGTTCTATAGAACCGGTCTGAACCGGATGAATTCCACCCCCTGCTTCAGAAGCTGGGACTGTGGTGACAAACAACAAGGGTTATTGCTCCTTCTGTCTTAAAAATGCATATATATGCTCTTCTAACCCCGGTATAGGTAGTCCTCAACTTACAACATTGGATTTAGTGAGAGGTTGAAGTTACAATGGCATTGAGAGAAGTGACTTTCGCACATAACGACCGCTGCAGAATCCCCATGATTACGTCATCAAAATTCAGACGCTTGGCAAATGACTCATATTTATGACGGTTGCAGTGTTACGGGGCCATGGGACAAGCAAAGGGGAGGACAGATTCACTTAACAACTGCAGTTCCTACTGAATGACGTGCAGCTCAGCAATTGTGGCAAGAGAAGTTGTAAAATGGGGCAAAATTCACTTACCCTTGCTTAGAAATGGAACATTTGTGCTGAATTGTGGTCATAAGTCAAGGAAAACCTGTGATTCCCTGGCCAACTTCCTTCTTTTTTACAGAAAATTATTCAAATTTTTAATTATCTCTCAGTTTTGAGAGAATGCTGCATCTTTGTTTTCTCCCTTCCTTAGTTTCCCCTCATTAAAATCCTCAACTTACGACCACAATTGACCCAAAAAATGTATGTTGCTACGCAAAACATTTGTTAAGGGAGTTCTAAGACCTTTCTTGCCACCATTGTTATGCCAATTGCAGCAGTCTTTAATGGTTTCCCCACTGACTTTGCTTGTTACAAGGTCACAAAAGGGGATTGGTCACATGACCCCGGGATGCTGCTACCATCATAAATATGACTCAGTTGTCAAAACCGCCAAATTTTGATCATGGGATCATGGCAATTTGGGAATTCACTTTTTTTCAGTACCGCCGTAACTTCAAAAGGTCACTAAACGAGAACTGGTGTATGTCGAGGACTACAGGTAGCCCTCAACGTACGACCACAATCAAGCCCAAAATTCATGTTGCTAAGTGAGACATTTGTGAAGTGAGTTTTTGCCTCATTTTACAACCTTTTTTTTGCCACGTTTGTTAAGCGAATCAGTGCAGTTATTCAATGAGTCACACCATTGTTAAATGAATCTGGTTGCTCCATTGACTTTGCCTGTCGGAAGGCTGCAAAAGGGAGCACTGCAGCCGCCATAAGTACAAATCAGTTTCCAAGCCCTCCAAATGTAAATCACGTGATCGCAGGGACATTGCCACGTGGTCGTTAAGTGTGAAAAATGCAATGTCATTTCCGCCCCCAGTGCTGTCACAAGTTGGAACGGTCACTAAGCGAACGGTTGAATGTCGAGGAGTACCTGTTTTTCAGTGGTGGGATTCAAATACTTTAACAAACCGGTTCTCTGCCCGAATGATTTCTTCCAACAACCAGTTCCCCAAACCGCTCAGAAAGTTAACAACCGCTTCTCCCGAAGTGGTGCGAACCGGATGAATCCCACCACTGCTGGTTTTTTGTACAAAAACCCATTTTCACGCATTTTATGACTCCAAAGGAGGAAGAGAATCACTCACCGACTTGGTGTGTTCGGGCCGAGGGGCGATGACCGGTGGAGGGAGAACTTCGTCCTCATCATCATCCTCATCTTCCGACACAGAGGGCACTGCTGGCGTTTCCGACACGGCCTTCACGTTCTGCGTGGAAACAACCCTTGTTTAATTTTTTTAAAATTTCTCTTATTCACGTATTCATTTATTTCTATTATTTCGCAGCTTTTGCTCAGGACCTGAAGGAAACGTTAGGGACAATTGTTCACAAAATGGCTGCCGACAACAAGCTTTGAAGGGCTGAGGATGGACTGGGCTCCCCGTCCAGCGATTCTACCCCTTAGGCCGGACTGCCATTTTCCTCCAAAAGAAAGAACGTGCTTTATGTAGGCAGTCCTCGACTGTTGCTAAGCGAGGTGGTTGTTAATGTGAATCGCATCCAATTTTATGATTTTTTTTTAGCCATCGGGAAACCCGATTTGCTTGACAACTGTGTGACTAAATGAACAACTACAGTGACTCACTTAACAACTATGGCAAGAAAGGTTGTCAAACGGAGCAAAATTCACAAATGTCTCACTTAGCAACAGAGATGATGGTCATAAGTTTAGGACTACCTGGAATTGGTCCTGGATTGAAAATCCACATTTGTTTCTTAGTAGCATCACTTGTGAAGCAAAACGGAGCAAAATTAACTTCATAAATGTCTCAGTTAGCAACCAAAATGGTGGTCATAAGTTGAGGACTACCTGGAATTGGTCCTGGATCGAAAATCCACTTACAACTATTCGTTTAGTGACTGTTCAAAGTTACAACAGCACTGAAAAAGGAGACTTATGGCCATTGTTTGGGAGATTTTGTGATGATGCGTGACTGATATTTCGCAGATAGATAGATAGATAGATAGATAGATAGATAGATAGATAGATAGATAGATAAATAGACAAATAGAAGATAGATGATAGAGAGAGAGAGAGAGAGATGATAGATAGATAGATAGATGATAGATAGATAGATAGATAGATAGATAGATAGATAGATAGATAGATAGATAGACAGACAGACAGACCAACCCTGTTTTTTGTCCTTATTCATCCCATTATCCCAGGGCGGAAGGACAGCAATAAACATTAAAATAGCTGAAATGGAGTTAACCAGAAAAATATGATTCTTGCAGATTTTCTTAAGACTTCGTTGGCAACTTGGAAGAGAAGAGACTACATGGGTTTCTTCCCAGCTGAGAATTTCACATGAAACAACCTGAAACTGACATTGCTGGTTTAGATGTGAGACAGGGCATTCGCACAATCTACAGTGCTGACAACTGAGGCCAAAATATCCTTGTCAACCTCTCACTTTTTCTCTCTGTGAGAAAACAGCCACTGGGAAAAACTAGCTCGTTTAAAAATAAACGTTATTGCTTGGAAGTGAGAGAACCAGATTCATCTGAAGGTGTTAAATACAGCATTTTTTTTTTTACCTGTTATTTTGGAAAAGCTGGGTTTTAAAAATAGTTCCTTTCACAAACATGTTTGTTTGGTGCTTGAAGATTCAGTGGGCTTTTTAAAAAAAATTGCATCAATAAAATATGTTCAGATCAGTTCTTTTTAGTCCTGCCAAATTCAGTTCTTCTCTTATTTCATGCCTCCTTATTTTCTACGTATACATGTGTTTAAACTTGAATTTATTTCTACTAACAATCATACAAGGAACAGGTGAAGTAAAACAGATAATTCTCGTTTTACAGCAGTTCATTTTAGTGACCGTTCGAAGTTACAACGGCACTGGAAAAAAAGTGACTTAGGATCATTTTTCACACTTACAACCTGGCCATAAGCGTGAAAAACGCATCCTGATGGTCATGTGATTAAAATTCAGACACTTTGGCCACTGACTCATATTTATGACTGTTTTATGTGACAGACTCAGATAGCCAATTGCAGATAGTTAGATCACTAAGTGAATCTGTGATGCTGTGAGCAACTCAATCTGCCTGCCTGCTTTGCTTGCTTTGGGGTAAAAGTTGCTCTTTTTTTCATAAAAAAATTCAATATTGACATACATGGTGTGTTGTGAGTTAATTTTGTGAGTTTGCTTGAAAGCAAATTTTACGTGACAGACTCAGACAGCCAATTGCAGATAGATAGATCTCTAAGTAAATCTGTGATTCTGTGAGCAACACAATCTGCCTGCCTGCCGTTATATTTATAACATTTACATACAAGCCACGCCGACCCAGTCACATGACCACCAAGCCACACCCACAAATTAGGCCACACCCACCTAATTGGTTAAGAAATTTGAAATTTGAATTTACATTTTGGGTTTCAGACCAAAATCCAGCCACAGAAAGGCCCTGGCACTTAATGCCTATATTCACACAGCAAGCAAACAAAGTTAGTTAAGAGCTTAAAAGTTATACGCACTCCTTCCATCAACTGCTAAATCACTTCGTTTATCTGTGTTTAACCTTTAACTGAGCCAAACGGTACATCGCAGGGCAGCAATCTTTGAACGAAGATACTTCGATACGGGCTCACTTGCAGAATGCATCCGAAACCCAGAACCTTTTGAGTCATGTGGAATTGAAATTTGGGGGATTTTATGCCAAAACACTATCGTGAAGGGTTTGATGAAATGATACGAAACGTCGAAGTGGATTAGGGGACTGGAGGTTAAAACATACCAAGAACGTTTGCAGAAACTGGGCATGTCTAGTTTAATGAGGAGAAGGACTAGGGGTGACATGGCAGCAGCCTCCCAATATCTGAGGGGCTGCCCCAAAGAGAAGAGGGGAGTCGGCCTGTTTTCCAAAGCACCTGAAGGCAGGACAAGAAGCAATGGGTGGAAACTAATCAATGAGAAAGAGAGAGTGTGGGAGGGAGGGAAAGAGGGAGAAAGAAAGAGGGGGGAGTGGGAGAGGGAGGGAGGGAGGGAGGGAGGGAGGAAGGAAGGAAGGAAGGAAGGAAGGAAGGAAGGAAGGAAGGAAGGAAGGAAGGAAGGAAAGAGGGAGGGAGGGAGGGAGGAAAGAAATAAAGGAAGGAAAGAAAGAAAAAAGTAAGAAAGGAGGGAGGAAAGAAAGAAAGAGGGAAGAAGGAAAGAAAGAGGAAAAGGAGGAGGAAAGAAGGAAGGAAGAAAGAAAGAAGGAAGGAAGGAAGAAAGAGGGAAGGAAGGAAGGAAGGAAGGAAGGAAGGAAGGAAGGAAGGAAGGAAGGAAGGAAGGAAGAGGGAGGCAGGGAGGGAGGGATGGAAGAAAGAAAGAAAGAAAGAAAGAAAGAAAGAAAGAAAGAAAGAAAG
>NW_020769341.1:316773-333440 GCF_900518735.1 Pseudonaja textilis
AAGAAAGAAAGAAAGAAAGAAAGAAAGAAAGAAAGAAAGAAAGAAAGGAGGGAGGAAAGAAAGAAAGAGAGAGGGAAGAAGGAAGGAAGAAAGGAAGGAAGAAAGAGGGAGGAAGGGAAGAAAGAAAGGAGGGAGGGAGGGGGAGGAAGGAAAGAAAGGAAAGGAAGGAAGGAAAGAGGGAGGGAGGAAGGAAAGAAATAAAGGAAGGAAAAAAGAAAGAAAGTAAGAAAGGAGGGAGGAAAGAAAGAAAGAGGGAGGGAAGAAGGAAAGAAAGAGGAAAGGAAGGAAGGAAGGAAGGAAGGAATGAAGGAAGAAAGAAAGAAAGAAAGAAAGAAAGAAAGAAAGAAAGAAAGAAAGAAAGAAAGAAAGAAAGAAAGAAAGAAAGAAAGAAAGAAAGGATTTCCTGACAGAACAAAGCGGAACAGCTTGCCCGGTCCAGGAGTTGTGGGTGCTCCATCATTGGAGGTTTTTAAGAAGAGATTGCTCGTGCACGAAGCTGGACTGGTTTCAAATAGGCCGCAGCCTGGTAGCGGGCCGGGGCCCTTTGGGTGGAGGACCCCTGCTCTACCAACCAGGAAATGAGAGCCACCATCTTAGTTTCCTGCTTCCTCCCCTCCTCACTCCAATGCAAGACCCACCATTAGCACCGAATGGTGAAGGCATCTTACTAAAGGCCACTGGCGTCCTTACGTATCGGCCATGGCCTGAAGGAAGAGACGGATGCTGGACCATGGAGGTGTGACTCTCTCCTCAATCTGCTCAGGTAGTCTTGAGGTCACCCCCATATTAGGTACTCATTATTTGGTAATTACCTCCACAAACCCAGCCCCTCAGTTCCCCATTTCCCCTGACCACAGATCTTCGGAGGGGACCCTTGGTGCTCTCTGCGCTTGGTTGTTTTTCTTGCAGACATTTCCTGACCCCCCAAGTAGGTAGTCACTAGCACTGATGATGTTACCTAGTTTGGTAATGAAACGTCTGCAAGAAAACATCCAAGCTCAGAGAGCACCAAGGACCCCACAGTCCTCTTCCTCCTCCTCTCATTCTCCTCCTCCTCCACAAACTCCTTCCTTCTCGCCCTGATGGCATTATCTAGTTGGATAATGAAATGTCTCCCAAGAAAATATGGAAGCTCAGAAAGCACCAAGTTCTCCCACAGTCCTCCTCCTCCTCCCATTTTCCTTTTCCACAAACCCCGTTCCCTTCTAGCCCTGATGACATTACCTAGTTGGGTAACGAAACGACTGCAAGAAAACAAACCCTAACCCACCACTCATGCTACTTGAGCCGTGTGCGCATGCACACATATTCCGGCCAGCCAAACGCCCAATTCTGAATAGGCCCCAGCCCGATAGCGGGCTGTGGCCCTGGGGTTGGGGGACCCCTGATCTACAAGACTGGAAGTTTCCATCAAAACGATGACAGCAGCGTCACACTGCTGAACACACCTTTTGTGCAGGCATGCAATGTCACAAGGCATGCTCAGAAGGCGTGCATCAGGCGCATCCTGGGACTGCTTTTCAAATCTTGCTTCCCTTGCATATATGCCCATCCCATAATAGATCGCTGCCTGTAAATATGCTGTCAAATATGCGGTCAGCAACGTTGGATAATGGCTCTCCATTAAGTGTAATCAATCCAAAACGGTCTTCCAGACACAACCTATCATTATAAGCACGGTACTTAAGAGCTAAATTTACTATTATGGCTCTTGACCAATAACCTTAAAGACAATGCATTTTAATAAAGGCAGATTTCGACCATTCATTGCCAAGTGATAACGTTTCTTTTGATAAATACAGGGAGCAGGAGACGTGAATTTCACTAGTCCTACTTACTTCTGTTTTTTATCAATTTCCATCCGTTGCTTCTTGTCCTACCTTCAGGGGCTCTGGAAAAAACAAGCTGACCCCCTTTGTGGCAGCCCCTTAGATATTGGAATATTATAAATATACAGATATATCTATAACTGTTGACTGGAAATCAATTAGTTATTTACCTAGAGACTCCATAACCTAAAAGCTCATCTGATGTGAAGGATGTTGGCAGCTGAAGGAGTGATTCACAGTGAGTTTACTTACGCACATCATACTCTACAAAGAATAATTTCATACTTGGATATCCAAGGCACCAAAATGTGACTTACCACAGTATTTGAGGAGTTATAATCTTCTGCAGATTTATCTAGAAGAAAAACGGAATCACGTCAGATAATTAGGCGTGTCATCTCGTTAACGCCAGAGGCCCACTCAAATCAAACTAGCAAAAAAGGGACGCGCTGGAATTGAAATTTAATCGTTCAGGTGCACACCTAAGTTTTGGGCTCCAGAGGCTTTTGCATTTACCTGACCTCCAAAATGGACCACATGGAGACTCCAGGGAGGGGGAGGGGCGGAGTGGACGGAGCCAGCCAGGAGCAGGATTTACCAGTTTGCCAAACCGGCCATAAAATTAGCTACCGGGTGAACCGGTAACAGGCCACCCCTGGTCTTAAGTCATGCGGTGAATGATCAATCTGCATCTAAGATACTGTCTTTTAAATAGCCAGTGTTTTTATTCAGGTATTTTGAATTCAGACCTTCAGACTTCTAGTTTTGTTGTTGATCAGTTGTCCCAAACATCACATCAGTTCTCAAAGATGCTCTAATTTCTAGAATGATGACTGTGTTAGCTACAGTACAGCAAAGAGCAACAAGTTTTATTTTGGGATTAGATCTCATGAAAGTACTTCTCTGCACCAGATGGAGGATGGATCATTGTGAATGAGAGTGGGAGGAATGATAAAAGTTAGATAACACCAAAATTAAACACAAGACGCCAGAGACAACGATAATTAGAGATAGTCCTCCAGCTACAATCGCAATAGAGCCCAAAATTTCTGTTGCTAATCGAGACAGTTGTTAAGTGAGATTTCCCCCCATTTTACGACCTTCCTCGCCAGAGTTGTTGTGAAGTTTGCAGTTGTTAAGTTAATAACTTGGTTATTAAGTGAATCTGGCTTCGCCAATGACTTTGCTTGTCAGAAGGTCGCAAAAGGGGACACCAAAACCGTCATAAATATGAGCCGGTGGCCAAGCATCCAAATTTTGATCATGGGAGCACGGAGCACATTTCCATAAGTGTGAAAAAATGGTCATAACTCTCTCTTTTTTTTCAGGGCCGTTCTAATTTTGGTCGGTCACGAAACGAACCGTCGTAAGTCAAGGACTGCCTGAATTTATTCTTTAGCTGATTGGCCAAGGTCAACACAACTTTCTCTGGCGTTCTCAAAACATGTGAAGCCTACCAAGGCCCACCTAATCTATCAAGGCCCACCTAATCGTTTCCACAAGAACAGCCTTCCTGATGCCATCTAAACAAGGTTACCTACCTGTGAAACTCATGTATTTCTGGCTGTTTGATGTCTTTTTGGAGTTGTAGAATTCGAGAACGTCTAGGACGGCTTGAGGATTCTTCTTTTGCTCCAGTTTGGTGATGTTGGACGTCTGGAGCAAGCGGGCCCATTGTTCTGGCATGCCCTGGAAATAATAATTATTCAGAAAGAACGATTATCATTGTCTCTGCTGCTATCCCATTTAACGTGCTACTTGAACCCACACAGTTAACTGCACACCAGAACAACTAGACACAAAGACAGTTTTGCGATGACCCAGGGCGTGGCACAAAAGCAACAAAGTCACAGCAGTAGGTAAAGTCCCTTTAATACCTCCAACTTGGCCTCCAATGTCCCGTTATCATCGGCTGGAGAAAAAACCTTCCCAAGAACAGTTTTTAAAGGGAAGGAATTTAGTCCGAACTCAAAGTACATATAAATTATAAATAAAAACCAACACAAACCACAAGCTGCAGCAATTAACGAGACAGGGCAGGATAGAAAATTGCAGACTTCAAAAGATAATGAAACACATAGTTGGGAGGATGCCAAAACCCAGATAGGACTTGACAAACAAAGATAATGCACGCTTTGCTTCCAGCAAGGTTCTGTGCGCAAACACTCTCTTTATCCTGTTTTCCAAGCTGCAGCTAACGAAGGGAATCAGGGCCTTTTTCTCCCCCGTAAGCCACGTTGCTCCCTTCTCCATTCCTCCCTGTATGCCCTAGGATGAAGAGGGGATGGGCCTGGGTCTTGCTCTGAATGCCCAGCCGGCCTGTGCCCTTCCCCAGTTTCCTCCACAACCACCGGAGCCACACTCCCACTCCCTGTCAGCTGTTCGACTCCCCCTCCAAATCAGATTCGAACAGGGACTTGACAAGTTTCCCCCCACCCACCCAAAGGCCATCACTCTGCTAAACAACTAACTCCCACAACACTGTCAAAATTACTTAGCAAGTCTGTGTTACTATTCTTCTTCTCATCCTTCCTGTTACCTATCTCTTCCCACTTATGACTCTAACGCGTTGCTCGTATCTTTACAATTTATATTGTTTTATTTGTTTTCCTAGTATGCTTTGATTGCATATTAGTAACCTATGTATTTGATTGCTTATAGAAGTGATGGCTAACCTTTTCCATGTCACATGCCGAAAGTACATGCACGTGCATGCACCCATGATGGAATGCACACGCGACACCCCCCCGTGCATGCCCATGCAACCCCCTGCACGCCTCTGTGCATGCGCATGTCTCTCCCCGCACGCCACGCGCCTCTGCGCATACATGCGCATCTCCCCCGCGCATCCACAGCAGATACCCAACATTTAGCTGGCTGGTGGGGGGAGCGCACTCATGCGCAGTGCGGCTCTTCTGGAGCGACCTCTTGCATGCCGGCAGAAATGGCTCTGTGTGCCATTTCCAGCATGCGTGCCATAGGTTTGCTATCACGGGCTTATAGTAACCTAGGACTATCACTAAGTGTTGTATCTTATGATTCTTGATGAATGTATTTTATTTTTTTCTTATGTTCACTGAGAGGTTATGCACCAAAGACAAATTCCTTGGGTGTTCAATCACACTTGGCCAATAAAGAATTCTACTCTGTTCTGTTCTATTCTATTCTGTATTCTTTTCTATTCTATTCTATTCTATTCTATTCTATATTCCATTCCATTCCATTCCATTCTATTCTATTCCATTCCATTCCATTTTAATTCTATTCTATTCTATTCTAATTCCATTCCATGCCATTCTAATTCTATTCTATATTCTATTCTGTTCTTATTCCCAATTCTATTCTATTCTATTCTATTCTATTCTATTCTATTCTATTCTTTCTTTTCTGTCTATATTCTATTCTCTATCTATTTTCTATTCTATTTCTTTTTCTATTTCTATTCTATTCTCTGCAGCCAAAGGCTCTTCTTGGAAGAGTTTTTCTCCAGCCCAGAAGGTAACCAGGAAATTGGGGGCAAAGTTTGGAGCTAATAAAGGGATTCCTACTTATTATCTGGCTGTGTTGCCTTTGTGCCACGCCCTGGGCCCGCACAGTAGCTTTGAACATTTCCTAAATGAATGGTTATAAGTTGAGGACTACCTGTATATGATCGTTGAAAATTGTAAAAAGAAAAAAGAAAACTTCAGTGAATTTTTTCTTTTAACTGGTGAAGACAATCAGCCAAGGAAGAAATGATGTCGTAGGACCCACGGAGTTTACACAGCTGTTGTGATTTGTACCGCAAGGTTATTGCACAACCAACAGCATCACGGACTACACTAGAAGTAAAGCCTGCCATCTGTCAGAATTCCGGCAGTTACTCCAATTAAATCATGAGCCTCAAGCCACACTCCCAAAACTTCTTTTCTTGTATTAGAAGTTAACATGCCGGCATTTGCCTGGGCCTAGCTGACTCTGAGATACATAATTCACTGTCACCCTTGATCCTATTTTACCCACCCCACCGCTCTGGGTGTATCATCCAACGAAAAAAAACCCCATCCATAACAATCAATCATCAATCATGCTCTCAATCATGCTCTCCAATTAGATTTTTTTTACAGATGAAGCTTCAGTCATCTAATCAGTCTTTGAAGAAAATATGAATGGAATGTACTTTCGATTCCACACTGCCGCCTTCTCTTTGAAAGTCCGCCCACCTTTCTTTCTGTTGACAACTATAAAACAATATGTTTTAGGAGTTGACACCATCCTTACTGTAAATTCGCCTGTCACTGCGTCAAATCCAACGTGGATCGTGTGTTCAAAATCTGACGGGAGGGAGATCTCCGGACGTTCTTTCTCCTTTTTCTTGTTGGCTGTCGTGGAAAAAAAGAAACCTAATTAAGCAAAATAAAATTAATCAGGAGAATTATTACTTCCGTAATTCAGTCAAAAGACGGACAGATATGTAGATGCAAGCATTTCCTATTGATCCATCAGTACCTACCTTACAAGAACACAGTTAAAATCAGCCTCAAATGTGAGATTTAGCAAGAGCATTAATTAATTAAACCTATAGGCTTAATTATTTAATGCTCTTGCTAGATCTTATATAGGCTTAATTAATTAATGCTAGATCTTATAAAGTCTTAATGCTCTTGTTAGATCTTATATAGCCTTAATTAACTAATACTTTTGCTAGATTTTGTATAGCCTTAAGTAATTAATGCTCTTGCTAGATCTTATATTTGAGGCTGATTTTAACCGTGTTATTGTAATGTAGGTACTGATGAGTCAATATGAAACGTTTGCATCTGTTTGCTTTTTGACTGTATTGCTTAAATTATTAAAATGGACGAACCGTTTTAAATTTTTTATAATTATTGTATTTCTTTGCCACCTCATGGCCAGCAATGTACATTTTTGCCAGAAACTGGAGTTTACTTCCAATTTCCAGAAAAATAACCCACCCCAATAGCCAACAAAGGATTCACTTCGCGGATCTGCTACATTCACTTAACTGCCGCTAAAATGACCATAAAATTGGGCACAGATGCCCCTCTTAGTAACTTTCACTACAGGTAGTCCTTGACTTATAACAGTTCATTTATTGACGGTTACAACGGCACTGAAAAAAGTGACTTAGGACCATTTTTCACACTTATGACCATTGCAGCATCCTCACAATCATGTGATTTATATTCAGATACTTGACAACTGACTCACATTTACGACGATTGCACCCTTTTGCGAACTTCTGGCAAGCATAGTCAATAGGGAAGTCAGATTCACTTAATGATCGCGTCAGTAACTTAACAACTACAGTGATTCACTCAACAACTGTGACAAGAAAAGATGTAAAATGGAGCAAAACTCACTTAACAAATTTATGACTTAGCAACATACATTCTGGGCTCAATTGTCTCAAGTCATAGGTCATAATTCATTGGTCATAAGTCAAGGACTACCTGTGTACTTAATAAACCACCACCAAACCAGCCACATTATGGTCAGTTTCAAAATAATACCAAGCCACGATTTCCTTAGCCATAGATGGCTAAACAAACACCCACTGAGAATGTAGAACACATTAAGCCATCAATGGTGGTTTACAGTCCACATCAGAGCTGGGTTCACACAACACCCCCCCAGCAACAAAGCAACCAGCA
The DNA here is from genome assembly GCF_900518735.1 of Pseudonaja textilis. The sequence goes on from NW_020769341.1 coordinate 324,257, forward strand.
TTTTGGCTTAAGTTACTCATTTAATTAAGCAAGATACTGAATCAGAGACTAACCACAGACCAGTGAAAAATGCTAAGCCAGGGACAAACAAACCCCATTTAGCATGCTAGGCTGCTGTAGATATTAGGTCTTTAACTAATTCAATTCAGCATGTTGTGAGAATCTAAGCAAGCCACTTCTTTTTATAAATTGTTTTTAGAGAACTTACCAGGACTTTCTAACTGAGCTCCCATTTCCCATCTCCCATCTCTTTTTTCTCTGTGCAAATTCCACGAAGGAAACACAAAATTTGCTTTTATTCACTCAAAGTCTCTCCTTGATCTCTGATTGGTTGATTTGGGAGTGGCAAAAAAATTCCAGGATCTACTAAAACTTCTTGGGTTGATTCCTACCGGATTAATGCAAGCCAAATGTCTGTGGCTAAGCAAGACCATTGTTAAATGAGTTCGCCCCATTTTGAAACCTTTAGTGTCATGCTGGCTGGGAAATTCTGGGAGTTAAAGTCCACACACATATATACACCTTAAAACTTATCAAGACTGAGAAAAACCCAGCTAAAGTTTTACTTAAATTTAGCCATGCTGGCAGAAACTTTTGTAATCTGCATCATTAACAGGCCACCAATTTAAAGAAAATCTCCCCTAGAAGGTATTTTCTGCCTTTTATAGTAAGCCATTTAAAAAGTCAGGATGAAGAATTAAATTAATTAGCTTGCAAATCTCTTAAGTAAGCAGACATTTAAATTCCTGGTTTAAGGAAGCTTATTTTAAAAAAAAGTGAAAAAGCAAGCAATGGGGTTAACTTTGAATAAGGGCTGAGCCTGGACATATTAGAATAAATAATGATATTTAGAATAAAATAATGATTCTCAACCCTCTTCATGCTGTCCAAAGCAACCTGTTTTGCAGGAAGATTTGCCAGTTTAAAAGAATTAATGATTTCATGGCCTGCTGAACTACAGATATTACCGTATACATTCATGGATAAGCCCATCCGCAGATAAGCAGACCTTGGAAATTTTCATATGGCTTAATCTTTACAATTGGATTACCCCTAAGTAATCCACAGATTATCCATTTTTCAGGGTATTTTGCTTAAAAATTTCGAGACTCAGCTTATCTGTGGATGGGCTTAGGGCAAATACAGCTAATAATCCTTGACTTACGACCACAATGTTAGCCCAAAGTTTTCGTTTCTAACTGAAACATTTGTTAAGTCAGTTTCGGCTCATTTTACAACCTTTTTTTGCCACTGTTGTTAAGCGAATCACTGCAATGGTTAACTCCGTAACACAGTTGTAATTCAAGGACTACCCATCCTTCAAAAAGATTTCTGAAGTCAGGAAAGATTGCTGAAATTTCAGTACTAGTCGAAGAACCTGTGTGATCTCAGGGGAAAGACGACTGAGGTGTATCAAAACTGTGACAGTTTCACAATACTTTTAGCTCTTTTAAAAATTACATTTTTTTAGGGATCTAAAAACTGAAACCGATACGAAGGAAATGTGATGCTACTAGCCAGCAGAGAAGTTCCTCCAATTTAAGACAGAAATAATTTTGTTCAGGTTTTTTTTTTTTGAAAAAAAAAAATCTCAAGACAGAATATACTTTCAATTTTATGCCAGAACTGTTATTATCTCACTGAATTCTGAAGGTCTGGTACAACCACGACTGCTTTGGTTCCCTTTCGCTGCCTTTTATCTTTTATGCCTTCAATTTGCTACAGGTACTTAAAAGAGTTCATTTAACCTGTTTCCCTGAAAATACGACCTACCCTGAAAGTAAATCCTAGCTTGAGTTTTACACGTATGCCCAAAATAAGCCCTACCCCCAAAATAAGCCTTAATTAAGATCCCGCCCACTCCAGAGTACACAGGTAAAAATTAAACTAGGGTGGGGATGGGGGTTTAGGGTTAGGGTTAATTAACCTTTTTTGGAAGGTTAATTAATCAATGATGATCATGCAATGTGTTTGGGGTTTTGTGTGAGTGTATGTGTGTTTACACACCTACCCTGTTTCCCTGAAAATACGACCTACCCTGAAAGTAAGTCCTAGCTTGATTTTTTTTACATGTGTGCCCAATATAAGCCCTACCCCCCAAATAAACCCTAATTAAAATCCCACCCACTCCAGAGTGGACAGGTAAAAATTAAGCTACGGTGGGGATGCGGGAGTGGAGCTGCCCTACTACTTACCTTTGGACAGGTGTAGTCAGGCCTCGCACCCCCCGACACCTGCCTCACCGGCCCATTTCTTCTGCAGCCAGCAAGGCTGGCCAGGCTTTCCTGAAGGCCTCTGGAGCTGAGAACAAAGCTCAGGATCGATCCATAGCTCTCTTATCTGCTGCAGAGGCCTTCAGGAAAGCCTTGCTGGCCACAGAAGAAGTTCTTGAAGGCCTCTGACAGCGAAAAGGAGGCCGGGAGCAACACGCGCAAGTGAAGTTAGTCAATGGAGGACATCCCCCGAAAATAAGACCTGGTGCCTTTTTTGGTGGCAAAAAAAATAAATAAGACAGGGTCTTATTTTCGGCGATCCCCTTTTTCCAATAAGCAAAGTCAACAGGGAAGCCAGATTCACTTAACAACGGTGTGACTTAACACCTGCAGTTATTCACTTAATAACTGTGGCAAAGAAGGTGGTAAAAGGAGGCAAATTTCACTGAGCAGATGTTTCACTTAGCAACATAAATTTCAGGGTCAGTTGTGGTCATAAGTAGAGGACTACCTGTACTGCACTGGGAATATGTTGGGTTTACGAGGGGAAATAGGATTTAAGCAAATCCTAATATAAAACGGATTAAATTTTTCTGAAACGTGGTGTAACTTGTTAAACTCAGGTTTGGAACCCAACGTTCTGGTCCACAAAGTTTTTCAAAGCTATTCATCACTTTTTTCGACTCAGTCGCGATTTCAAAGGGTTCTTAAGTGTCCAGATATATTTCAAGGATTACCTGTATATAGGAAGTCTTTTGACTTATGAGTATAATTGAACCCAAAAATGTATGTTGCTGAGTGAGACAGTTGTTAAGTGAGTTTTGCCCCATCTTACAAACTTCCTAGCTACAGCTGTTGTGAAGCAATTGTTAAGTGACTAACACAGCTGTTAAGCAAAGCTAGTTTTCTGATTGACTTTGCTCGTCAGAAAGTCACAAAAGAGGATCATATGACCCTTGGACACGGCAACCGTCATAAGTATGAGCCAGTTGCCCAGCGTCTGAATTTTGATCATGTGAGTGACCATGGAGATGCTACTGTTTTGACCTAGGCTTTCCAAGATCACGAAGCTGACGCCACATCCCGATGAAACCCCTTTTATTTAGGTTAAAGGGAATTCCTCTCCAGCAAAGTCCCGGCCAACAGTCTTTCAAGAGATTGCACAACTACAGATGTTGATCAGGCTGTGAGAGTTGCCAGGCCGATATCCTCCAAACGCCACGGTGTAGCAGCAATTACTTGGCAAGAAGTCAGGAACAGATCTTCACACTAATTAAACGAACTAATTGTCTCCTACAAACACCACTCCCCTTTTGCTCCTCTTTATTCCCTATTGGAGGGGCCATTCACCATCCACCTGTGCCCTTACTCCTGAGTCGACCCTTGTTCCCTAACTATTCCCTTCTCCTAGCAGCTCTGCGCATGCACACATCGGGAACAGGCTCCAGCTGCTCTTCTGCCCCACTGATCTCCGACTCCGAAGGCAGCTGATAACTGTCAGATGGCCCTGGCCCCATCTTTGCCTCCGATGCACAGCACTCGTCAGAGCCTTCCCCAGACTCCGGGACTGGCCCATGTTCCTTCCCAACCTCCTCACTGTCCGAGTCTGGCGGGCCACAACAGCTACATGGTCCTAAGTGTGAAAAACAGTGATTTTTTTCCCCAATGTTTCTGGAACTTTGAATGGTCACTAAACAAATTGCTGTAAGTCAAGAACTACTTGCATTAATGTTAAATGATCTGGGTTGCAAAGATTCAGAGAACCACTAGATGGCAACACTGAGAGACAGAATCAGATAACAGTCTCCTGCCACTACCAACTGTCTTAATGTTTGCAGTTGCCTTTATTGGTATGCAGAACACATAATAAATTGCTGAAAATAATGAGGTGCACACCCCATCTCACGAGAGGAAGTCAGACGGACAGACCTGCCTTAAAAGGGGCATCGCTGCAGGCAGCCATCCAGTTGGCAAAGCATTTCGCAGCACCAGCCGAAAACAAAAACAATTAAACCCCCACCGATTCCTGAGGAGTCTAATGCAATAAGTTAGTTCCTTTTTCAAGTTGCACAATCAAAAACAGAAGTAATTCTGGTGCTGCAGATGAATGGCAAAAAAAAAGAGGAAGAGAATTCTGCCTCGGTGCAAACCGAGAACGGAGGATGGTATTAAAAGAAAAACTACAACTACCCAGAGGACAGAATAGATTTTTAAAAAACCACCCTTTTTTAAAAAAAAACACTTCTGACTGGTCTGAGCTTGGTTTCCCCTTTCTTCTAAATCTAAACCAATCTATATCCTTACTGTTTCTTTATTTTTATTTTTTAAAAGGTGGGAGGAACCCTGCATGTAGAAAAGTAACACAGTAGTTTAAATCATCCTAAATAGGAATTCAGGAACCCGCTTCTGACAGCACGATCTATTCATCCAAATATCTTTTCAGCCATTCAGTGATTTGTTTATTTTTTTTCTTATTATGGTAGATTTAGTTAGTCGGATATAGATATTTACATTTTTTATTTTTATATACTCTGTGTGTGTGTGTGTGTTTACATATCCAGTTTTTATGTGTTTTTTAGATTTGTCTATGGATTTGTCTGTCTGTCCATCTATCTATCTACCTATCTCTATCATTTATCTCTGTCTGTCTGTCTATATATCATCTCTATCTTTTATCTCTATATCTATCGATTATCTTTCTCTCTCTCTATCACTCTCTCTATCATTTTATTGTAAGTATGTATGTATGATTTTTAACCACGTATTTCTTTCATCTTTTAAAATTACTGTTTGCATTCTATCCTTCCTCTGTTGGTCTATCATCATATTATTTATTTATCATATTTAAGAAGCGTCCATCTCCCTCACAGAGGGACTCTGGATGGTGTACAAAAATATTAAAAAGTATTAAAATAATAGGTAACATTTAAAAGAAGCAAGAATTGTTAGAATTAATTAATTAATAGGTGGAGAGAAAGCTTAAAGGCACCAACCCTGAATAACATAATGAGATAATAACCTCCATCAAGATTTGATTGATTGGAATTTTGAAAGTCCCAGTGGACTCTACCATCAAATAATGATTATTTTTGCCAATGGAGGGTGGAAAGTCCGTACAATTTCAGCCTTCAAAGTGGTACCGTCATTTACAACCTCTATCAAAGGTCATCCTTAAAAGGCGTAACCCGGTGTTTCTCAATTCTCTGCCCCTTTAAGACCTGTGGACTTCAACTCCCAGAATTCCCCAGCCAGCCATGCTGGCTGGGGGATTCTGGGAGTTGAAGTCCACAAGTCTTAAAGGGGCAGAGAGTTGAGAAACACCGATTTAACTCAAAACAGAAACAAAATGGCTTTCTCTGTTAAAAAAAAAAAGGAAAGAATGACAGAAATCACGATACCTTTGTCTCCTGGCAGGATGGAGCGATAGAAGCGGTCTCTCCTTTTCTTTTCTTCGGGGTTAGGAGGCAGGGGTTTCGAGCCATGGTTGAGAGTCCCTATATCTTTGCTGCTGGAGCAGATCATGGTGCTCGTATTTCTCATGGGAGGGGCTGGCGGCTTGTCTTCTGGGTTGGGCCCACTGTTGGACATCTTCAGCAGTAGCAGCTACACCTGGGACCGAGATAGAAAGGATGTAAAATGAGGACCAAGCCAAGCAAACGTCATGCTTCCAAATGGCTGAGAAGTTTGGAAGAAAATGAGGGTGAATGGGCCGACTCCTCATGCAGGTGAAATCCCTTTTATTTAGGTTAAAGGGAATTCCTCTCCAGCAAAGACCTGGCCAACAGTCTTTCAAGAGATTGCACAACTACAGACCTTTATCAGGCTTGCAGAGTTGCTAGGCTGATATCCTTCAAATGCCACGCTGTAGCAGTAATTACTTGGCAAGAAGTCAGGAACAAATCTTCACACTAATTAAACGAACTAATTGTCTCCTGCAAACACCACTCCCCTTTCACTCCTATTTATTCCCTATTGGAGGGGCCATTCACTGTCCACCTGTGCCTTTACTTCTGAGTCGACCTTTGTTCCTTAGCTGTTCCCTTCTCCTGGCAGCTCTGTGCGTGCGCAGTCTGGGAACAGGCTCCAGCTGTTCTTCCGCCCCACTGATCTGCGACTCTGAAGGCAGCTGATAACTGTCGGACGGCCCTGGCCCCATCTCTGCCTCCGATTCAGAGCCCTCATCCGAGCCTTCCCCAGACTCCAGGATTGACCCATGTTCCTCCCCAACCTCCTCACTGTCCGAGTCCAATGCCAACTCTGCTGTCAGGCCACAACATAGGATTTTTAAATAGTTGAATGTGACTAACAGGTATTTCTCATTTTAACTTCGGGCGCTTGGCAACTGACTCAAAACTTACGACGGTTGCACTGTCCCGAAGTCACATGATCCCCTTTTGTGACCTTCTGATAAACAAAAAAAGTCAGCAGGGAAGATTCACTTAACAACGGTGGCAAGAAAAGTCGTAAAATGAGGCAGGTCCCCCAGGCAGTTGCAGGACTTGAACTCATGTTCTCCTGTTTTCTCCCCTGACGACTTCAACTTCAGGGGTTTCCCAACTTGGCAATTCATAAGACTTGTGGACTTCAACTCCCAGAATTCCTCAGCCGGCCTTGCTGGAAGTTGAAAGACCACAAGTTTTAAACTGGCCACGTTTGGGCCTCCCTGCCTTAAACAATGATATGTAGTCCTCGATTTAAGACCATAACTGAGCCCAGAATTACAGCTGTACGTTGAGCTGGTCATTAAGCGGGTCACCATATGATCGTGCCCAATTTCACATATATATATTTTTGCAACCCTTGATGTGAACCCAGTTTCTGAGCGGCGTGGTGGGTTAGAAGTGAAGATGTTCATTTCCCGCTCTAGAGGTTGAGAGTTTGATCCTAAGTAGCGGCAAATTTTTCTCTCTCAGGACACAAAGAAAAAAATACAGGTAGTCCTCAGCTTACGACCACAGCTGGTTGCAAAATTTATGTTAAGTGAGTTCTGCCCCATTTTACGACTTTTCTAGGAATCACTGCAGTTGTTAAATTAGTATCCCAGTTGTTAAGCGAATCTGGTTTCCCCATTCACTTTGCTTGTCAGAAGGTAGAAAAAATGGGATCTCACAACCCTGGGACACTGCAACCATCATAAAAATGATTCAGTTGTTAAGCGTCCAAATCATGTGACCATGGGGATGCTGCAAAAGTTGTAAGTGTGCAAGATGGGCATAAGTCACTTTTGACAGCGATGTTGTCACTTTGAACGATCACTAAATGAAGTGTTGTCAGTCGAGGATTATCTGTATTTGCTGCGAACTCCAGATAGGTGACAGGAAAGGCATCCGGCCAGCAAATGCTCAGCTCTATTCAGTCTCCCCGACTCTACCCCAAGTTAAGGGATTTTATAAAAAGAAAAAAAAAGTGAATCCATTGTCTGCATTGGCTGTTTTTTTTTTGGTAGAAAGTATTCCCCATTTTCTGGCAAAATAATTCCCAAATTAAAGGCACGTGATCGCAGGTAGCTGAACGACCATAAAGGCGGGTTGACATCCATCAAAAGAACAATTAATCAGTAGAACAACTTGCTATCAGAAGTTGCGGGTACTCCAACACTGGAGATTTTTAATAATAAACTGAACATCCTAACTGTTGGAAATGCAAACAAGCGCAAGGTACCTTTTTCCATGTCTGGTGGCTATGCCCCAAAATGAAAAAATACTGGATCAAAATACAATTGATACCACTGTCGAATAGCGTTGAACCCTGAATTGTTTCTCCTGGGGATCATTATGGGTAAATACCCTCAAAAGATTAAATGTTTGATTATACATATTATTACGGCAGCAAGAATTGCACTAGAACGAGCTTGGAAATTGTCTACCACACCGTCAGATTGTTTAATAATCCGAAAAATCTTAGAATGCGCAGAAATGGACAGACTCACCATAGAACTGAATAACAAGGAAGACCCGGAATATTATGCAACTTGGAACAATTGGTATCAACCGATAGACAGTATAAATAGGAATGGTATAGTTTAAAAATAAGCTAAACAATTTTTTGTTGTTGTATATGTACATGATTAATGAGAACCTGTTGAAATGGATGAATATTTGTAATGTATGAATATAGCCAAGATTTCTTTGTACTGTCAGAGAACGATGGTGAACTGTATAAACACATTTCTTCTTTTTACAGAAATATATTTGTATTTTAATATTTTAATTTCAATAAAGGCTTTATTTTAAATTTAAAAAAAAGAATAAACTGAAGAACCATTTGTCCGAAATGGTAGACGGTCTGCTGCTAGTCCCTTCCAACTCTGTCGTTCTTAAAGTGGTTAAGGTTGTTTAATCCTGGCTTAGGGCCTCACTACGTCTAAATCCAGCTCTGAATGCAAATATTAATGGTGGCATTGGCGCAACGCCATCCTTGAACCCACGCCAACATTTTGCATGGTTGGCTGGCTGACGAAACCGCAGGATTTCCGATAAACATTGCTGTCTCGGTCTACCTGCCCTGGTTTTTTAACCCTTCTGAGTCGAGATCCAACCAATAATAAGATCCAGAACCCCGTTTCATATCTGACTGCTCTTGTGCGGCTGCATTTCCTGCCAAGAGTTTCCATGCCTCGGTTTCTCTTTGATTGTCCAAGCTGGAAAAGTGGATGTGCGTTTAGTACCTTCTCCCTAATAGAGACTGTTTGTGGGCTCATGTGGCAGCCATGCCTTCTCAGGACAGAGTTTTAAATTAAGGAAATGCGCACAGCATGCCAATTTCCTTCCCCTTCCTTGCTTTAATTTACTCTCACTCCCTTTCCTTTCCTTTTTTCCTTTCCTTCCTTCAATTTACTCTCACTCCCTTTCCTTTCCTCCTTCCTTCTTCCCCTTCCTTCCTCTTTCCTTTCCTTTTTTCCTTTCCTTCCTTCCTTTAATTTACTCACTCCCTTATCTTTCCTCCTTCCTCCCCTCCCTCCCTCTTTCCTT
>NW_020769341.1:336675-354403 GCF_900518735.1 Pseudonaja textilis
GTAGGGTAGAAATAGAAATAATAGAAATAGAAATAGTATAGAATATTTTTTATTGGCCAAATATGATTGGACACACAAGGAATTTGTCTCTGGTGCATAAGCTATCAGTATACATACAAGCAACGTGATAAATCATGATTATAATCAGAGAATAAATCCATTATAAATTATAAGATATGATTACTATGGCGAGATTACAGATACAAGCAGTCCTCAACTTATTTATTTATTGATTTGATTTGTCAATCGCTTACAAGATAATAGGTATAAGTAAAAACATAGTTATGAATGCATGAAATGGATATATATAAGAAAAATAAAAAGAAACAATAGGAGAGGCATGGTAGGCACAATTGGTGCGCTTACGCACGCCCCCTGCAGACCTCTTAGGAAAGGGGTGAGGTCAATAGTAGACAGTCTAAGGTTAAAGTTTTTGGGGTTTGGGGAAGAAACCACAGAGTCAGGTAGAGGATTCTTACAACAATACAACAGTGACCATTCACTAAAGTTTTTCACACTTACGACAGTTGCGGCATCCCCTTGGTAACGTGATCAAAATTCAGACACTTGGCAACTTGGTTTTCTCCGTTGGCTTTAAGCTGACTAGGCAATTCCTTAAACTGCCACCATGCATTTTTATTCTTAAGTTATTTTATTTTTATTTTGGCAATTAAGGGGGATGTTTCCAATAATACCTTGACTGATAAATCTTTGCTTTGGGGTGGCCATCAAAATAACTTTAGACCGACTTCAATTCTAAGGAAATTCCCCCCAGGGAAAAATATTGACTTCCACTTTAATGTCAGCTGCTGACCTCAAAGAAATCTCCTGCAATAAATATTGCAGAAGCTTCTCCGACCAATATCTTGGAGCAAATAATAATAATAGTAATAATCAGGCACCGCAGATCCTTTTTTAATCCATGTACAGACTTTTTTTTCATTGCTCGAGGCCTCCTCTTTCAAAATTCATTTTCTTGCTTTAGAGAAAGGCATTTTCTTTGGATGAATGAGAGGCTTTCAATCAGAAGATTGGCCGTCCCAAGAAGACCACCGCATTTTATTCAGGGCTATTTTTAAGAGCTATCAAGTCACCGTATAAATAAATGTGCCATCCTCAGCCAAGACTTCTAAGATTACAGCTGCACTGAAGGTTGAGCGAAACCACACGGGCTCATTAAAAAAATAAAAATAAAACTGTCCCATATGAAAACTAGACCAGAGAAATCTCCTGAACGTTTTAGTTTGCTTCCAAGTCTTTGGAATCACATCTCTGTAACCCTCGAGGTCCAGGAAAAGAAAAGATTTTAATCAAGTCGAAAATTCTCCAAATGGAGGCAAAGAACGACTTTTTATAGGCACTTTAAAAAAAAGATTCATTTTTTTCACCTGAGAGTTTTGTTCGCACAACCAACTTCACTGATTCTGTTAAGAACAGGGGATTGCAAGCTAAACTAAATTTTAAACCTGGTTAGCCCAACCCTGTTCTGGTGGTTTAGGCAGTTGGTGCAAAGGCAAATGAGGGAAAGTTGAGCGGCTGTATAAACCATTATTCCTAGTCTGGCCTTTGGGTATCTTGAAAAATAGTTTGACCCCCTCTTCTCTGGGGCAGCCCCTCAAATATTGGAAGACTGTCTCCCCTGGTCCTTCTCTTCACAAGACTAGCTGTGTCCAGTTCCTGCAACCATTCATCGTATATTTTAGCCTCCAGTCCCCTAATCATCCTGGTTGCTCTTCTCTGTACTTTTTCTAGAATCTTAAAATCTTTTTTATAGTGTGGTGACCAAAATTGGATGTGGTATTCTAAGTGTCATCTTACTAAGGCTTTATAGAGTGATATTAGTACCTCCCGTGATCTTGATTAATCTTAGAAGACCTCCCTCTGTTAATGCAATTTAGGATTGCATTGGCTTTTTGGCTGCCACTGCGCACTGCTGGCTCGCATTTAGCTGGCTGTCCACTAAGACGCCAAGATCCCTCTCATAATAAATATGAATAAATAAATAACCTTCTCATAATAAATAAATAAACCTGCCGGTTTAGTTTATGACTGCATGCATTGTGTGAATGCAGAAATAGCTCCTTTCGATAACTAGGTGAATTGGATTATGGGAAGGTAGCCAGGCTGTCCCTTGGGGAAATGGTTGAACGTTTTGGTCAATGTGGCCCAGCTAAAATTCAGGATACCTGCAACTCCTAACCGAGGTTTTTTCAGGTGTCTGGGAGAAGCTACGATGACATCACACTTGCTATGATGTTATTGTACAGATTGACTGATGACAACGGAGCCCCAAATTTCTGTTGCTAAGGCAGACAGCTGTTTAAGTGAATTTTGTGGAACATTTCTTGCATGGGATCACGTGGGGTCTCATAAAACTGCTTTCTACGTTAAGGATCGGTTGATTTACCACTTCCAGTGATGCCCCAAGGCAGAGTCCATGCTGAAAACGCGGTTAAATTAGCAATGAGAAAAAGGCAGAATCACTTGATAATGACAGGAAAGGTTGCCTGTATTGGAAACAGGTAGGCCTCGACTTACGATCGTCGCTTAGCAACCGTTTGACGTTACGACACACCCCTTCCCCCCAAAGACACAGGTGGTCTCTCACTTACGACCACAACCGAGGCCCAGGCTGCTAAGTGAGATGTTTCTTAAGTGAATTTTACCCCATTATATGACCATCCTTGCCGCAGTTGTTAAACAAATCATTGCAGTTGTTAAGTTAGAAACATGGTTGTAAAGTGAATCTGGCTTCCCCATTGACTTTGTTTATCAGAAGGTCGCAAAAGGGGATCACTTGACCAAGGATGCTGTGACCATCATAAATATGAGTCAGTTGCCAAGCATCTGTCATGCCCCTGCCAGAGTCTGAATCCGAGGAGGAGGAAGACAAACAGCTGAAAGGGAGCAGGAGTGTGGCTCCATTGGCTGTGGAGGAAACTGGGGAAGGGCAAAGTCTGGCTGGGCAGAGCAGGGAAGAGGTAGAACAAGGGAGAAAGAATTCAGAGGACGACCCAGGTCCACCCCGTCTTCATCCAAGGGCACGCAGGGAGGAATGGAGGAGGGAGCAAGGTGGGTTGCATGGCTTACGGGGGAGGAAAGGGCCCTGATTCCCTTCATTAGCCACACCTAGGAATGAGAATTTAAAAGAGTTGCAGACTGCTGGGAACAAACATGAGTTTATCTTATGTTGACTTTAGTTATCTGCGTTCCTGGCATCCTTCCCAACCGTATTGAATTACTGCCGTGCCTTCACGCAGGTCTGGAATCCTTGCTCCTGCCCTGCCAGACTAATTACCTCATTTTGCCTTGATTGGTGTTACAGTTTTTGTTGACCACGTTTTGGACTTGATTCTCTGCAGCCAAAGGCTGTTCCTGAGAGTTTTTCTCCAGCCCAGGACATTGGGGGCAAAGTTGGAGCTAATAAAGGGATTCCCACTGGTTATCTGACTGTGTTGCCTTTGTGCCACGCCCCTTTGGGTGATCACAGTGTCTGAATTTTGATCATGTGACCGCCGAGAGGCTACAACCGTCGTAAGTGTGAAAAATGGCCACGAGTCACCTTTTGCCATCGTAATTTGGAACAGTCACTAAACAAAGGGTTGTAAGACGAGTAGGTTAAAAGTCGCACTCAACCCTAGTTCTGCATTCAATATTTGCTATTTGCTCCTCTCTCGGTAACAGCCGCAAAAATAAAACGGAACAATTGCACAGATGCGTCCCTGGGTGACAAGTATCAGTGAAGATGATTCAGGTATTATAAATAAAAAGAAATCACAATTTAAGTCATCTGCATATCGTGTAGCCCTGAATCAGAACTTTAAAAATAGCATCGGAGTTGAAGTTCTATGCCAACTGAATGAGTGAACAGCTCATTAGGTCCCCTTCAGACTTTGAAAATATGTCTGTCTGTCTGTCTTTCCATGGCTGTTGCAGTTGTTGAATTAGTAACACAGCTGTGTAACACATCTGTCTTTCATGACTCAAGCAGGACTAGAACTCACAGTCTCCTGGTGATTGGCCCAAAGTCATCCAGCTGGCTTTCCTGCCTAAGGCTGGACTAGAACTCTCCGTATCCCGTTTTGTAATCTTGTGTCTTAACTCTTGGACGTAAAAGTGACCCTTACTAAGTTATTTTTCTAAATCTGATGAAGGGACCTTGAAATGCCAAAGCATTTCTTTTCACACACCTCCACAAACCACACAGAGACACAGAATCAGTTGGCTTAATAAAAAGAATTGCCTCTCTAGATTTTTATAAAATTCCCATAAATATCATTTTCTCAGTGCTGTGATAGAAATGAGCAAAAATAATGAGGTTACAGCTCATCAGTCAAGCCACCAGCCCAGGTCTAAATACATTTTCAAGACATTTGCCGGCTGCTGGGATCCTTACGAAAGAGACCATTTTCACAGCATCCATGGTCCCTAGAGGCCATCCGGCCCACCCCGCTTCTCAACATAGGAAGGGAAATGAAAGAAGGGTTGTCTCCCTTCTGCCTGAACCCATCTACACAGTGCCACCCACACCGCTCAGGACCAAGGTATCAGATTCAATTTAGTATCAAGGCTGCCGTTGTAAAACACAGTAAGCAGAAAATTAATTAACCCAGGAGACAAGAGGGAAAACATTTCATCAATGGTCCCCTTATCATCCAAATTGCTTGCGCAGCAATTTGGATGCAATTATTTCAGTTCCTTCTTAGTTCAGAAAAGCAGCAGCACTGACATAATTTCCTTCTTTCCTTCCCTCCCTTCACCTTCTCTCGCTCTCTCTTCCTTCCCTCTTCTCTCCCTTCCTTCCCTCCTTCCCCATTCCTTCCTTCCCTCTCTTCTCTCTTCTTTCCTTCCATTTCCTTCTGTCTCCCTCCTTCCTCCCTCTCTTCTCTTCTTTCCTTCCCCTTTTCCTTCCATCTCCGTCCTTCACCTTTTCTCTTCCTTCCCTCTCCCGCCCTTTTTCTCTTCCTTCCCTGTGTCTGCCTCCCTTCCCTCCATCCTTCCCCTTTTTCTTCCTTCCTTCACTCCTTCCCTCCTTTCCCCTTCTGCCCTCCCTCTCTCTTCTCTCCTTTCCTTCCTTCTCTCCCTTCCTGTTCTCTCCCTTCCTTCCTTCCCCCTTTTTCCTCCTTCCCTCCTTTCCCATTCCTTCCTTCCCTCCCTTCTCTCTTCTTTCCTTCCATTTCCTTCTGTCTCCCTCCTTCATTCCTTCCTCCCTCCCTCTCTTCTCTTCTTTCCTTCCCCTTTTCCTCCCATCTCCGTCCTTCACCTTTTCTCTTCCTTCCTTCCTTCTCTCCCTCTTCTCTTCCTTCCCTCCCATTTTCTCTTCCTTCCCTCTCCCTCCCTTTTTCTCTTCCTTCCATGTCTCCCTCCCTCCATCTTTCCCCTTTTTCTTCCTTCCTTCCCTCCTTTCCTCCCTTCCCCTTCCTCCCATCCTTCCCTCCCTCTCTCTTCTCTCCTTTCCTTCCTTCCCTCCCTCCCCCTTCTCTCCCTTCTTTTCTTACTTCCTTTCCTCCTCCTTCCTTCCTTCTTCCCACTCCTGGCTTGTGTGGAATTTCACCCATGATATTGAATTAGTAAAGTAGGAAAATGAATTCAGCTCAGCAAGCCATGCAGTTTGTTAGCTCTGCCAACCTAAACCCGGCTGGCGTCAGCGGTTCGTTAGGGGGGGATACCACAAGGAGAGGAAATTCAAAGAGTCACCAAGAGTGAAAATTGTGCCCTGCGTATTTCCACCCACAAAGGCTGCCTTGTTGTACCGTTTTCCAATTCATAATATGCAAAATATAGAAAGGGAAGGGGAGGGGAGGAGTGGAGAGGAAAAAAAGAATAGAAAAGGAAGGGAAGGGGGAAGAGAAATGAGGAAAGGAAGGGAAACGAGGAAAGGAAGATAAAGGAAAGGAAAGGAAGGAAGGAAAGGGAAAGGAAAAGTGAAAGGAAAGGAAAAATGAAAGGAGGAAGGAAAAGGAAAGGAAAGGAAAGGAAAGGAAAGGAAAGGAAAGGAAAGGAAAGGAAAGGAAAGGAAAGGAAAGGAAAGGAAAGGAAGGGAAGGAGCAAGAGAAAGGAAGAAAGGAAGGAAAATGAGGAAAGGAAAGGATAGAAAAGAAAGGAAAGGAAAAAGAAAAGAAAAAAAATGAAAGGAGGAAAGAAAAGGAAGGGGAGGGAAGGAAAAGAAAAGGAGGAAGGAAATCTCCCCAGAAGAGATGACCCGATTACTCTAAAAAAAAACAGAAATTCACAGGTGTTTTGGGAGGAATCAACTTTAATAAAGATTTTAAGAGATTGATGGTTCGTTCCCACACTCATTTCTTAATGCTCTTTCCAGGAGACATATTTTTACCAAGTTTAAAACCAGAGCAATGTTTACATATTTACTTCTGGGATGCAAAGAAGAACCAGCATCTCATTAGCAGCCTATAAGAACAGCCAAATTTTATTGATCGATTATATCGGCTTTTTTTCCCAAGGTCACAAGCAGGTTCCCTTAATTTAATCCCCACAATAACCCTGCGAGGGAGGCCTGGGCTGAGAAAGTGAGAGAAGCCCCCAAAATACCCTGTGATTTTCTATCCACCCATTCATTTATTCAATTTATTCATTCCAAGCGGACAGCTCACAACAGTTAAAAACAACCCCCAAAAACCTCAGTCTATCCTTCCCAGGAGGGGAAATGTATGGACTTCAGTTCCCAGAATTCCCCAGCCAACCTGTTTTAAGAGATCAGGACTCCAACTGCTACCTGGGAGATTCTGGGAGTTGAAGTCCACCCAACTTAAAAATGGACAAAGTTAAGAAACCCGGTGCTTAAAGAGAGATCAACAGGAAAGTGACACACACACAGCAACAGTTGTGCGATGCACGGAGCATATGCCTCACAACCAGGATGCCTGCAGCCATCCGCACAACTTAAGCAATAATCGTCTTTTGTAACAGGATAAGTGCTCGTTGTGGAGAGAAAGCTGTGAGAATATTGTCTCCCTTCTCCTTAATTCCAGTCAGTTGTGCAAAATAGCCAATTTTTAAGTCCCTGTTTTTGGGGGACTCTGTCAACCTGATTCGGTTTTAAAAGGTAGCAGACATCGCATTTACAATAGTCGTGTGGTCTCCTTTTGCGACCGGAACAGGCCAAGTCCACAGGGGAGGCAGACTCGCTGAACAATTGTGTGACTAACTTAACCACTGCAGCAGTTCACTTAAATTTTTAGGTTCTATCCTAGCACAAGACCTAAAATGGACACCTAAACATCAAAAACATCATCAAAAAAGCAGAACAAAGAATGTTCTTTCTGCGCCAACTCAGGAAGCTCAAACTGCCCAAGGAGCTGCTGATCCAGTTCTACAGAGGAATGACGGAGTCTGTCATCTGCACCTCTATCACTGTCTGGTTTGGTTCTGCAATCCAAGAGGACGGATACAGATTTCAGAGGATAATTGGGACTGCAGAAAAAAACAATTACTACCCACCTGCCTTCCATGGAGGACCTGTATACTGCATGAGTCAAAAAGAGGGCTGTGAAAATATTTACAGACCCCTCACATCCTGGACATAAATTGTTCCAACTCCTTCCCTCAAAACGACACTATAGAGCACTTCACACCAGAACAACTAGACATAAGGATAGTTTTTTCCCCCAGCGCCATCACTCTGCTAAACAAATAATTCCCTTAACACTGGCCAGCTATTTACAAAGTCTGCACTATTGCTATTAATCTTCTCATCACTCCCACTTGTGATTGTATGGCTGTAACTTTGTCACTTGTATCCTTACGATTTATATTGACTGCTTCCTAATATGATTTGATTGCTTATTTGTACCCTATGGCTATTATTAAGTGTTGTACCTGATGATTCTTGACTCTTGACGAATGTCTCTTTTCTTTTATGTACCTTGAGAGCATTTGCACCAAGATAAATTCCTTGTGTGTCCAACCACACTTGGCCAATAAAGAATTCTAATTCTAAAATTCTAACTGTGGCAAAGAAGGCCATTGTCAACTCATAAAACATCTCTATGCTCGTTTTAGTAGTTGCCATATATTCAAAGAAAGGGGTGAGGAAGGAAATCTGGAAGAGGACTGCAACAATTTGGAAGTGGAAGTACATTCCAACTCTAATCTTTAAAAGATTGTAACTAAAATACCAGAGCTTTTGCCTGGGAATATATTTAATTGGAGACCGTCATATAATGGGGCAAAAAAAAAAACCCTCACTGAACAACTGTCTCGTTTAGCAACGGGAATATTGGCCTCGATTGCAGTCACTCGGTTGAGGACGACCTGTATTCCAAGGGACTGAAGTTTATGAATAAAATCCAAGTAATCCGCGAGTTTCTTCTCAACGCATGAGTTTGAGAATTAACATTTTAGCGTGCTGGTCCTCCTTCGCTGGGAAACCAGTTTGTGGAGAGGATGAAGGGAGAGGTTTAAGCAGGAAGAGGGCAGGGAAAAAGAAGGGGAGAGAAATAAACGAGTGCAGCTTGCTTGCTTTCGAATGTCACACATGGTTCTCGTTAAGAGGCATCCATGAAAAACCCCAACGTGTCGTCGCCGCCTGTCAGGATTTCTCGGATCCTAACCAGAGCCACCAAGCCACCCACAAAGACGGATGGGCCTTCCAGAATCGAGAACATCACACAATTCGGTCAGAGAAACCGTTGCAACGTTTGAAGCCAGAAGGAAAAAAAGAAAAAAAAACCTCTGGAAGGAATGAGAGACCTAAACAGCAGAAGACGCCCTGATGGCTGCAAAGCTAGAAGACTTCAAAGAAGAGGAGGAAGATGATGGGTCTCTAAGCAAAACGTCTCCAAGCTATAGAAGCAAGGTCCTCTCGGAGCTGGGGGGGGGGGACGGGGGGACTCAGCCAACGGACACCTCAGCTGGGATGGGTTATGTAGTCGGCTCTTTGGTGGGATGGAGAAGCGAGACGTCAAAGGATACCGTTGTGTGGCTGGTGTGTTTGAGCATGGCAGAATAGGTGAGCAACACAATATATCTCTAGTAAACTCCAGGTTTGGAGTGTGGTGTAAACCTGCCAGTGTATTTTCCAGGTCCATTTGAGGGGGGAGGGGTGTAACTTGCAAACCATCTTCCACAGTGTTGAGATATACCAAACCTTAACTAGTGGAGAAGACTCAAGAGGAGGGAGGTGTCCAACCTTGGCAGCTTTAAGACCTGTGGACTTCAACTCCCAGAATTCCCCAGCCAGCATGGATGGTATAGATGGATGGATGGAAGGAAAAGAAGGAGGGAGAGAGGGAAAAAGGAAGGAAGGAAAGAAAGGAGGGAGGGAGGGAATGAGGGAGAAAAAAAGGAAGGAGAGAAAGAGGAAGGGAGGAAAAGGGAGGGAAGAAAGAAGGAAAGAGAAAAGAAAGGAAAGGAAAGGAAAGGAAAGGAAAGGAAAGGAAAGGAAAGGAAAGGAAAGGAAAGGAGGAAGATAGATAGAAAGATAGATAAAAGTAAGGAGAGAAAGAGGGAGGAAATAAGGGAGGGAAGGAGAAAAAAGGAAAAAGAGAAAGGGAGGAAAAGAAAAAAAGAAAGGAGGGAGGGAGGAAAAAAGGAAGGAGACAAAGAGGGAGGGAGGAAAAGGGAGGGAGGAAAGAAGGAAAGAGAAAAGAAGAAAGGAAGGAAGGAAGGAAGGAAGGAAGGAAGGAAAGGAAGGAAGGAAGGAAGGAAGGAAGGAAGGAAGGAAGGAAGGAAGGAAGGAAGGAAGAAAAAGAAAGAAAGGAAGGTAGGTAGGTAAAAGTAAGGAGAGAAAGAGGAAGGAAATAAGGGAGGGAGAAAAAAGGAAAAAGAGAAAGGGAGGAAGGAAGGAAAAGTAAGAAAGGAGGAAAAGGGAGGAAAAAAGGAAGGAGACAAAGAGGAAGGAAGGAAAAGGGAGGGAGGGTGGAAAGAAGAAAGGAGAGAAAGAGGAAGGAAGGAAAGATAGAAAGAAAAAGAAAAAAGGAGAGGAAGAGGAAGGAAGGAAGGACTACGGCTGGCTGGGGAATTCTGGGAGTTGAAGTCCACAGATCTTAAAGTTGCCATGGTTTGCTCCCCCCCCCCCATTTCACGAGTTGGTTCATATCAACCTAACGAATAAATCTCCGGGAGTTCTAAACAATGCTTTAAATGAGGAACCTACTCAAGGAAGCCACATTTGCCGGATTTTCCTTGGATTCGCAGAGAAATTTAAAGAAAGAGCTTTTTGACGCTACCTAGCTGAATCGGTAGGATCAGACTAAAGCCAAACTGGGCCTGTCTTGGCTGGTGTTTGAATAGGAGACAACAGCCAGGACCCCAGACTGAAAGAAATAATAAAAGCAAAAACCAGGCGGCAGCAAACCACACTTCGGCCATTCACACGAGCTCCTTCCCGCAGGAACAGCAGGGAGGCTGCCAAGAATTCTGGGAGTTGAAGTCCACACATCTGGAAGAGGGTCAACTTTTGATTGCAAGCCACCCAAGTCGTTTCTATGACTTAAACACGGAGAAATATCAAGGCTCCATAAAGCTTTCCTTCCACTAAGCATTTAAAAATAGCTGAACTTTGCAGACATCTATCTATCTATCTATCTATCTATCTATCTATCTATCTGTGTGTGTGTATAAGGGGGGAAAATGCTGCCTCTGCCTACCAGCATCCATCAGTATTCCTCTGGCTAGCATTCTGTCAGTGTGTGAGAGAGCTGAGGGCTGTTTGGAAACTAAAAGAATATTAGCTGTGTGAGCAAGAAGGAGACAGCAAGGAGCCTGGGCGTGGCTTAGCTCAACTGTTCTGTACTGAAGCTGCTTGGTGCTGCTGTGAAACTGAGACTCCTCTCCTCGTGTTTTGCATTTGGAAGAGATTTCTTTTCAGGTGGGGAGGGGGAGTAGAACTCCTTAGCATCAGAGCGTGTTAATAATAACAATATAGGAAATACCCTAAATGCTCTGATGGTTATTTCAAAAAAATCCTTTCTTAGTGAGCACCTAGAAGCCGAGAGGAACATACGTGCCAAATTTCAAGTTTGTAGGCTTTACGGTTCTGGAGATTTTGTGATGATGCATGAGGGGGATTTCGCATATATATATAAATATATATAAATATATATATTTAAATCCCTCTTGCCCAAAGATTAACCAGCTTGTGGGTCCGATGCATGTCACATTGAGGTTTGTGAACCACAAACCACGATGAATCAAGGGCAATCATGCACCTCAAATAGTCCTGGATTTACAACCGTTCGTTTAGTGACTGCTGTTACAATGGCACTGAAAAAAGTGACTTATGACCATTTTCCCCGACTTATGACCATTGCAGCAATCCCATGGTCACATGATCAAAATTTGGACAACTAACTCAGATTTATGATGGTTGCAACATCCCGGGGTCATGTGGTCCCGTTTTGCAACCCTCTGACAAGCAAGGTCAACCAGATTCGGTTAATGTGTTACAGGTCAGAGGTCTCCAACCTTGGCAACTTTAAGAATTATGGACTTCAAGTCCCAGAATTCCTCAGCCAGCTTTGAAGTTGAAGTCCACAAGTCTTAAAGTTGTCAAGGTTGGAGACCCCTGTTTATAGGTAGTCCTCTACTTATGACCGCAATGGAGCCCAAAATTTCCAACAGGCAAGACGTACAACCATAATTCTGGGCTCCATTATAAATTCAGACCTACCTGTACAGGTAAATCTGTACCTACGACCCCCACCGAATTCCAAAATTTATGTTGCTAAGCGAGACAGCAGTTCGGTGAGTTTCGCCCCGTTTTACGAGCTGACTTGCCACGGTTGTTAAGCAAACCACCGTAATTGTTAAGGGACTAGCACGGTGGCTCAGTGAATCTGGTTTTCCCGAGGAGTTTGCCTGCCAGAAGGTCACCAAAGGGGAACAGAGTGACCTGAGATAACCGTCATAAATATGAACCAGTTACCATGCATCCAAATTTTGATCGTTGTTAAGTGTGAAGACCGGTCATAAGTCACTTTTTTTCAGTGCTGCTGTAACTCTGGAACAGTCACGAAAGGAAATGGTTGTAATTCAAGACTAATTGCATTGCAATGTTGGCCCTTGATTATGGAGCCAGATGCCATCAACTTTGGCACAATTAGGGTTATGGAAAGTTGCATCTTTCGTGGGCTTAAAGTAAGAGGAAGTTGCAGAAAAAAAAAAGAGGTTTAAAGTACAAGTGGGATATAGCCTCTATTGATCTTTGACCTCCGACCCCCCCCCCCCAACCTGATGGAATAGACCAATATTTCCCAACCCCAGCAAGTTTAAGACGTGTGGACTTCAATTCCCAGAATTCCTCAGGGAATTCTAAGAGCCGAATCCCGCAAATCTGAAAGTTGCTGAGGTTGAAAAAAATCAGAGACCCCAATTACAGGACTCATTAAATCGTTAAATCAGACGAGACTCTTTACAGGAGATCGCATAATTGTATTATTGTATTATTACTATTACCATTATTTTATTCATTAAATATGAAACTCAGTCAAGTGAACATTTGAAAATGTATCACAAATATTATTTATTATTATTTATTTATTATAATATAGTATACTTTATTCATTGAACATGAAACAAGTCAACTGAACATTTAGAAATGTATCACAATTATATTATTATCATTATTACTTTATTAATTAAACATGAAAGTCAAGCGAACATTTAAAACGGTATCATAGTTATATTATTACTAAACTTTTATTTATTAAACCTGAAACTCGAGTCAACTGAACATTTAAAAATGTATCACAAATATTAACTGTCACTGATGGTTGATACAGAATGCTGCCAGCATCCTAGATATCGACCAAGTATTTTCTTAAAATAAATTATTGTTGTTGTTATTGTTGTTATTATTGTTGTTGTTTGGTAAGCACCGGAATGGTTAAAGGACTATTTTGCTATAATCAGCCCTTGCTAAAGGATTCTACATTCAGAGCTTAAAGTTTTCCAAATAAAAACAAAGTGCTGGAAAAAGCAGGAAGTTGCATTTAGAAAATGCAATTCTTCAGAATTCGGATTAGCTCAAGAAAGACACCCAAGAGCTATTTTAGCCACCAGGCAAAACTG
This sequence comes from Pseudonaja textilis, assembly GCF_900518735.1. The sequence goes on from NW_020769341.1 coordinate 349,705, forward strand.
TCAGACAGATTATTTGGGGGAGGCGGGGGCTACTATAAAATTCAGACTGTTGCTTGGAAATGAATTTTGTGGGGGAATGTCTTACGTGTGGCTAACCCAAAACCATGGTTTAGTCAAACCGGGTTAGTATGATGTAAAATCCCAGCTATACCCATGTACAGGAAGCTTTAACCATCAATCCATTGAGCAAAGTTTTTACTAATGGCCAGATCATTTTATTAATGACCAAACCTGAATAACTTTTTGTCGTCTCCACAGTGCAAGCTTTGGCAAACCCAAAACTCACCATAACGCTTCCCTTTATTAATTTAATTTGATTATTTTATTTAATTCATTCTCCTGTTTGGGCGGGAGAGGGGGTTGGACTGGATGACCTCCAAGGTCCCTTCCAACTCTGTTAACAGTTTAGTTTAATTTAATCATTTCATTTGATGACTTAACTTATTTAATTTAACCAATTAGTTGAATCTATTTAATTTGATCTAACTATTTCATTGAATTTATACGCCGCCCATCTCACTCCAGAAAAACTCACCTTTTTGTTCCCCAAAGCTGCTCAATCCAGCCAAGGATGGAAAAAAATTAAGTTTTAAAGGGCAGCTTCTCTCCACGTGGGGGGAAATCACACAATCTTTCACACCATCAACTAAATCAACCAGGCTGAGTTGGGGAGGGGGAGAAATCCCCAAGACCAGCAGATATATTAACCCTGGTTAAATCTAACCCTAGTTTGTCTCCACGCGGCCCCCTCTGGCTTCTAATCCCCCCCCCCCAGTTTAAAAAGTGGAATTAATAAGAGAAAATGAGTCAGGGGAACCGATTTCTGGATCTGGATTCCTGCATCCCTGCTCCGACCCAGCAGAGAACTTGACTGGGTGAAACTGAGACTCTCTCTCTCTCTCTCTCTCTCTCTGTCTCCCCTTTCTTCTTTCTGTCTCTCTCTCTCCTTCTCTCTCTCCTCTCTCTCCCCCTCCCTCTCTCCCTGTCTTTCTCTCTTTCTGCCTCTCTCTTCTCTCCCCTCTCTTTCTGTCTCTCCTCTCTCTTTTTTATCCATCTCTCTGTCTCTCTCTCTCTCTCTTTCTGTCTCTCTCCCCCTCCCTCTTTGCCTCTCTCTCTGTCTCCCCTCTTTTCTTTCTCTCTCTCTCTCCCCCTTTTCTTTGCCTGTCTCTCTGTGTCTCTTTCCCTCCCTCTCTCCTCTCTCTCTCCCTTCCTCTCTCCCTATCTCTCTCTCTCTTTCTGCCTCCCTCTTCTCTCTCCCCCTCTCTTTCTCTCTCTCCCTTCTCTGTCTCTCTCTTTCTGTCTCTCCTCTCTCTTTTCTATCCATCTCTCTCTCTCTCTCTCTCTCTCTCTTTCTGTCTCTCTTTCAGTCTCTCCTCTCTCTCTTTTCTATCCATCCCTCTGTCTCTCTCTTTCTGTCTCTCTCCCCTCTCCCTCTTTGCCTCTCTCTGTGTCTCTGTCTCTTTCTGTCTCTCCCCTCCCCTCCCTCTCTCTGTGTCTCTCCTCTTTCTTCTCTATCCATCTCTTTCTGTCTCTCTCCCCCCTCCCTCCCTCCCTTTCTGTTTGCCTCTGTTTCTGTGTCTGTCTGTCTCTCCCCTCTCTCCTCTCTCCCTCTCCTTTCTCTCCTCTCTCCCTCCCTCTCTCTCGCCAGCCTACCTTACAGGGCGGTTGTCCAGATCCAAAGCTCCCCGGGGCTCCTTTGGGGGGGGGCGGCCCTCCAGGAACAGCCCCCCCCCCACAAGGGCAAGGCAAGGCCAAAAGGCAAGGGAGGCTTCTACGCGCTTCCCCTCTCCGATCAGCCCCGTCTCGCCTCGGGCTGGGCAAAGCGGCGGCGGCGGCGGCAGCGGCGAGCCTTTGTTAGCGGAGCGGCGAATGAATGAACGAGCCCGGCCGCGCGGCTGGGAACTGGGCTGGGCAGGGGCAGCGCGATCGGGGCGGCCGGGGCATTGTTTCCCAGCGCGGCGTCCGTCCGCCTCCTGCCCGGGGGGGATATGGCAGCTTTTGCCGTCGGGGCTGCCCGGTGGGAAGCGAGCCCGACCTTCGCCCTCTCCCCCAGGCTGGGCATCGCGATCCTGGAAAAGAGGCGCGGGAGGAGAAGCGAGGCTGCCTTGCCTTGCCTTGCCCGCCTCCCTCCACGCCCAGCCGGGAGAAACTTGCCTTCCCCGCCGCCCCACCCGGCCAGACTCACCGGCGGGCTCCGGCTTCCCCTTTCCCGGCTGCCAGCCTCCTCCTGCTCTGCCTTTCTCCTCCTCCTCCTCGCCCAGGCCAGCAAGGGAGACGCGCCCCCCTGTGCTGCGCTGCGCCGCGGAGCTCCGTCCTGCAAGGCGGCGAAGCGGCGAGTGGCGCGCCGGCTGCTCCTTACCTTTGCCCACCCGCGGACCTCGCCAGGGCCCGCCTCCTCGGCCGCTGGGACCGCCTCTGCCATTGGCTGACCGGCGTGTCCTGCAAACGGGCTTGCCCCACCCCCCGTTTGGCAAAGGGAGGAGGGAGGGGGCGGGAGGCGAGGAAGGAGAGGGAGGGGGGAGGGTCGCTCGAAAGGTGGAGGGAGGGGGGGAAGTGGAAGGGGGGGCGCTGGTTGGTGGTGGGTTGGGACGAGATGGGACGTAGAAGGGAGAGTGTAGAATAGAATTAAGAATAGAATAGAATGGAGAATAGAATAAAGTTACAAATAATGAACAGAATAGGGTATAGAATGTAAAATGTAGAATAGAATATAGAATAGAATTGAGAATAAAATAGAATTAAGAATAGAATAAAGTTACAAATAATGAATATAATAGAATATAGGATGTAAAATGTAGAATAGAATATAGAATAGAATTAAGAATAAAATAGAATTAAGAATAGAATAAAATTAAGCACAGAATAAAATTACAAATAAAGAATAGAATAGAATAGAGAATATAATCGAATATAGAATAGATTAGAATTAAGAATAGAATAAAATTACAAACAAAGAATAGAATGAAGAATAGAATAGAATGTAGAATAAAACAGAATATAGAACATAAAATATAGAATAGAATATAGAATACAGAATATAGAATAGAATATAGAATAGAATAGAATCAAATATAGAATATAGAATCAAATCAAAGCGAATTGAATCAAATAGAACAGAACATAGAATGGAATGGAACGGAACGGAACAGAACAGAACAGAACAGAATAGAACAGAATAGAATAGAAGAATGGAATGGAATGGAATGGACTAGAATAGAATAGAATAGAATAGAATAATTGTTGGAAAGGACCTTTGAGGTCTTCTAGTCCATCCCCCTATTCCAGTGATGGCAAACCATGCGGAAACATCGCGCATGTGCATGCTTGTCAGGGCCGCGCTCCAGAAAAGCCGAACGTCCGGGTTCTAGGGTGCATGCGTGCTCAACAATCAGCTAGCTGGTGCGCATACGCACTCCGGTTTTCGGCACTGCCTCGTGCGCGAAGGACAGCTGATCGCACATGCACGTGCACACCAGAAACCCAAAAAACAAACAGTCAAGGCCACATGTGCCAGGCAATATGGCTTTGCATGCCACTTTGGGCACGTGTGCCATAGGTTCACCATCACGGCCCTATTCGAACAGGAGACCCTATATATACATCATTTCAGATAAATAAAAGTTGTCCAGTCCCTTTTTGAAAAACCTCCAATGTTGGAGCGCCCACAACTTTACACACCTGAGGTTATATTATGTATTAATTCTGTGACTTTTATCCGGTGGACAAATAACTTGGAAAGAGAGACAAAATGGTACATAAAGATCTTTCTTTCTGTTCTCTGTCTCTCTCTCTCTCTCTCTCTCTTTCTGTGTCCCGTTCTCATGTCAGTTATTCAGGGCTAGAAGAGAATTATAGCAATATAATGAGGCTAATGAGCGCAATGATCCTTCACTACAAGAATCCAAATTAAAGGATCTCCAACTGGCAAGATTAATGTCTAGCTGGGCTCGAGCATCTCCTATAAGCAGGATCCTACAGTTCTCTGAATAATTGGATAGGTTGTCATTTCATCCTTGTTGCTACAAAATGTGTTTCCTAAACCATCAGTAGCCATTTGTCTCCCTGTGACTTCCTTCCCTTCCCTTCCTCCCTCTCCTTCCTTCCTTCCTTCTGTCCCTCTCCCTTCCCCTTCCTGATCCTTCCTTCCTTTTTTCCTTCTTTCCTTCCTTCCCTGTCCCTCTTTCCCTTCCTTCTCCTGCTCCTTCCTTCCTTTTTTCCTTCCTTATTTCCTTCCCTCCATACCCCTCTCACTTCCTCCTCCTGCTCCTCCCTTCCCCTTCCTTCCTACCTTCCCTCCCTCCCTCCTGCTCCCTCCCTCCTTCCTTCCTTCCTTCCTTCCTTCCTTCCTTCCTTCCTTCCTTCCTTCCTTCTTCTTCCTGGTCCCACCGAATCGACTTTCTTAAAGAGGGGGGACCCCTAACATCCCCTGCCCTCCCTCCCACTCTGATAGGTTGGATTGGACTTAACACTTGGAAAACCTGAAGGAAACAAAAGAGACACTTTGGATGAGTAGTTAAATTGCTGGCCTGCAGACCAGGAGACGGTGAGTTCTAGTCCCGCCTTAGGCATGAAAGGCAGCTGGGTGACTTTGGGCCAATCACCAGGAGACAGAGAGTTCTAATCCCACCTTAGCCATGAAAGGCGGCTGGGTGACTTTGGGCCAATCACCAGGAGACGGAGAGTTCTAGTCCCGCCTTAG
>NW_020769341.1:386502-404757 GCF_900518735.1 Pseudonaja textilis
AGAAGGCGGAGGAGAGGAGAGCAGTGGAAATCTATGGGCCGGTCCTCGGGACAGAGGAGCCATCACTCTTCCCAGCCTAGCTCTGGGGATAAAAGCGCAGGGGGCAGAGATGAATAGATGTGACAGACAACTATTCATCTCCCAGACGGACGAACTTGTTCGCCTGCGGTGAGAGAGGAACTTTTGTGCTAGGGCTGCCGATGCTCCCAGTAAAGGAATAATTGCTTCAACTACAGAAGGTTTGTCGGACTTGGGGAACAGGGTCAGAACGCAAGCGTTGCCGTAGCGCTCGCAGTCTCACTCACGCGAGCCTCATTGCTCGCAGCCCTCTCGCACGACTGTCGCTGTGAACATTGCAGGCATTTGTGCAGGGCGTGCGCACACACACACACGCACGCGCACCTGCCCCTCTTCATCCCCTCTTCCCCCTTCCCTCCTGCTCCGGGCTGCTAACCCGAAAAGTTTGGGGAACTGTGCCTCAAGGAAAACACAACAGTGTCTGATCTGAATTCAGATGCTGGGCAACTGACTTGTATTTATGACGGTTGCAGTATCCCAGGGTTATATGATCCCCTTTTGTGGCTCTCAGACGAGCAACGTCAACGGGGAAGCCAGAGTCACTCAACAACCATGTCACTAACTTTTAATGACTGCGGTGATTCGCTTAACAACTGTGGCAAGAAGTCATAAAACGGGGCAAAACTCACTTAACAAAGGTCCCGCTTAACGACAGAAATTTGGGGTTCAATTAGGGTTTGTAAATCGAGGATTACCTGTTATTACTTTCCAGGAATTGCTTCAATAAGTAACCTGATTCTATAACCTGCTTTGATTGGTGGCATCCGTTAAGCTAACGCCGCAGTCATTCAGCAAAAACCAGAGTCATTAAGTGAACACTACAGTCATTAAGAAAGTCCGGTTTTTCCAATGGACGTTATTTGCCAGAAACTGGAAGTAAACACCAGAAAGCAGTAAAACCACACAGTCACATGACCTCAGGGCGTGGCAAACGGCCATAAATGCAAGCCCACAATACGATCACATCACACACGCACACACACACACACACACACACACACACACCTGGAACGAGGGGGTATCCAGAACTTTCAAGCAAGTCATAAGTAGCTTTGGGAATGTCTGTAATTTCAAGCAGTCTGTAAGCAACCAGTCGCTAAGTGAGGACTACTTTTCAGACTAAAATGATTATTAATCAATGAATCTCTCTCGATATTCTCATTTATCCAGGTTCTGGTTGTCCCAAAGGTGCTTTTTTTTATTTTCAAAGGGCAGCTGGGCTTTCTGGTTTTTCTTTGAGGACGTTTCGCTTCTCCTCCAAGAAGCTTCTTCAGTTCTGACTGAACGGTGGAGGATGGAAGGATTGACGCTCCTTGCGGAGAGCTGGTCATTTGCATCCTTTTTAGAGAGCCGTTGAGGCCACTTGGAGGTCACCTGAGTGGAGCTTTCTTGGAACTGCCGAAAGGACTTGTGTTGTGGAGCTGTGCTTTCTTGCAGGATATTTCAGCAGTTCCAAGAAGGCTCCACTCAGGTGACCCTGAGGACACCAACAAACCTCCAGGTGGCCTCAGTGACTTTCTAAAAGGATGCAGGTGACCAGCTTTCTGCAAGGAGTATCAATTCCCCATTATTCCATTCCCCACTATTGTCGGGCTCCATTTAAATTATGAGTCTCGAGCCAAACATCCAAAACTTCAAAAGGATTTATTGGGAGTTAACACTGGGCGTAGCCGACTCTGAGACACATCATTCATTGTGACCCTTGACCCTGATTTTCCCTCCACCCCTCTGGGTGTATCGTAATTCATATCCTCCAATGGGACACCTCCATAGCCCAGAGTCATCAATCGTGCTCGCCAGTTAGAATTTTGGAGTGCCAGAAACTTCGGTTACCTAGTTACTATCTTTGAAAACATTTATGGAATGCACTTTCGGTTTGCAAGCGGCTGCATTGCTCCCCCCTCCCTTTCTGTTGGCAACTCTAAAAAGACCATAGAAATATTTTATGAGTTGACAACTATCCTGTCGGAGCTGAAGATGCTTCTTGGTTGAGAAGTGAAACGTCTTCAAAGAAAAAAAACAAAAACAGAAAGTCCAGTTGACTCTTGGAGAAAAGAAAAAATGAGCATTTTTTTTTCCCTTTTTTTCTTTGGCCTCTTGGTACAGATCCAAAACTTGACAGTTAATGGGGCCTAACCCGGATGAAGGTCAATGGGAAATGATGGCGACGCCAGGCGAATCCAAGCCACACTCACCATGAGCCTCGACGTCATATTCCTCACCATCGTAATTGCCATCGGAGTCTTCGTCCTCTGGGTCAGGGTGCAGGGCCTGGCATTCGCACATGGCAGTGAACATGGCTTCCACTAGGTTAAAACACAAGCATAAAACTTGACTTCACTCGGTGACGGACGGCTCCACGAAGGTTATTTTGATAGGCACTTGGCAACTGATGCGAATTCGATCACCTTCCCAGCTGGTTTCCGGCAAGCATTAGTCAAATGCGGGGAAGCCAGATTCGCTTAATGACCAAATGATTCACTTAACAGTGATCTGCTGAACAATTGTGGCAAGACAGATCGTAAATCTTGGGGTTGCTCTTCGCTTAACCGCCGCCTTGCCTTGGCGGCAGAAATTTGGGGCTCCACTGTGGTCGGAAGTCGAGGACTACCTGTGCTTGCCCCGTACGCTTAAAATCTATGGAAGGAGGAGGACAGATCAGTTATAGTGTTTGCTTGCTAGTTAGATCTGTACCAGCATTATTCTGAAAAAAACAAGGTGTTTGGTGCAGTGGTTAAGGTACTAGGCTGGAAAGCAACAGAAGGTGAGTTCTAGTCCTGCCTTAGCCATGAAAGCCAGCTGGGTGACTTTGGGCCAATCACCAGGAGACTGGGAGTTCTAGTCCCACCTTAGGCATGAAAGCCAACTGGGTGACTTTGGGCCAATCACCAGGAGACTGGGAGTTCTAGTCCTGCCTTAGCCATGAGCACCAGCTGGAGGACTTTGGGCCAATCACCAGGAGACTGGGAGTTCTAGTCCCGCCTTAGCCATGAAAGCCAGCTGGAGGACTCTGGCCCAATCACCAGGAGACGGGGAGTTCTAGTCCTGCCTTAGCCATGAAAGCCAGCTGGGTGACTTCGGGCCAATCACCAGGAGACTGGGAGTTTAGTCCCGCCTTAGCCATGAAAGCCAGCTGGGTGACTTTGGCCCAATCACCAGGAGACGGTGAGTTCTAGTCCCGCCTTGGCCATGAAAGCCAACTGGGGGACTTTGTGCCAATCACCAGGAGGCCTGGAGTTCTAATTCTGCCTTGGGCATGAAAGCTGGCTGGGTGACTTTGGGCCAGGGTCTTTTTCAGCCCAACTCACCTCACAGGGTTGTTGTTGTGGGGAAAATAGGAGGAGAAAGGCTTATGTTGGCCGCCTTGAATTATTTGTGAAAATAATAAAGGTGGGATATATATGAATGAATGAATATGGGCTTGATTTCCTCCATCCCTCACCTCACCCGAGATATATTCTCCATGCCAAAACTCGCGTGATCTTAAGTTTCTCATCTTTTTTTCCTACTTACATGCTGATTTGTCACTGGGTACAAAACGGAATTCGGAGATGGGTTCAAGCTCGTCGTCGCTATCCTCCTCTTCCTCCTCCGGGATGGGGCTTTCTCTGGATTCTTCTACTAAGACATCAGAAATGAAGATGCACGTCAAGGAACCTAGTAATCCTGCCTCACTTCTCCAAAAAGTAGGACCACCTGGGAGCTCCTGATGTCCTTTCCAGCAGCTTATAATAGCCAGGGATCATCACTAAAATCCAATCATTGGGTGTAGCATACACAAATGTAAGGAATGAAAAAAAGGGGAAGAGAGAGAGAGAGATTGAGAGGGAGAGAGAGAGAGAGAGGGAGAGAGAGAGAAGAGAGAAAAGAGAAAGAGAGGAGAGAGAGAGAAAGAGAAATTCAAGAAAATAAAGGACTAGAAAAAAGTGAGAGAAAAAGAGATGCTGACAGTGTAAACCACTTAGAGGGCTGTAAAGCACTGTGAGGCGGTATGTAAGTCTAAGGGCTATTGCTAACCAGTCCAACTTACCTTCAAACTTTGCATTCACCATGACATACAAATGTTCCCACGGGTAGCTATTCAAGTCCCTGGAGATGGCATGTAAGCTTATGATGGGATAGTCCAAGGAGAACCCAAGACCTGAATCTGCTATCCATGACAGACGACTAAGAATACAAAGCAACAGAAAAAAAATAAGTTGTAACTGAGTTGATGAGAAGAGAATTTTACACGAGAACAGAATTTTACACCAAACTACTTATAAATCACAGTTCACACCAATCTGAGCCATAAGGATCACATATTTATTTTTTAAAGCAGCTACAGAACAAAACCTGGATCCAAGACACAGATGCTAATGGATACAGGAGGCAGAAGTATTAGTCAGGATTATACAGAAGAGTGATTCAGTGCTGGGCCGGTCACCCTTTCTCAGCTCAAACCACCTCACAGGGTTGTTGCTGCGGAGAAAATAGGAGGAAGAAACTGTGTGGTATACACTCAACCATCTTGAGTTATTTATAAAAATAATAAAGGATACAAATAAATAAAAATCAGAAAAAGATTTATTCGCCACTCTGAGTTCAGAAACATACCATCAAAATAATATAAAATGAAGTTATCCACCGGAAACTATCTCAAACCACGGAATGTAACCATCTAACACAGAATGAGCCATAACAATAATGGGCTCAGCAATTTTTACTATTGTTGTGACCCAACAGCTAGAATCTCAGGCACACATCTTTAAGGGTTTACATATTGTCCCACGTATATCCGGAGATCACTTATGGTCATCGTATCTACTGTAGCTTGAAGGCAGAAGCAACCTGTGCTTCCATAATATTTACTGGATGCATGCCCAGCCTTCCAAGTCTAAAAAAATCATCAGCCAGTACAGTGGATTCTGGGAATTAAAGTCCCATACTTTTGCCAAGTTTGAACAATACTGGGTTAAATGGTTAGGAGGCCACATGCTTGGCCATTACAAGCTTCAAATATCTACCTACCTCCTATGTGCTGGTATCTGTATCCTATCTATCTATCTATCTATCTATCTATCTATCTATCTATCTATCTATATTTCTATATCTCCATATAATGGTTGTCTGTCTGTCTGTCTATCTATCTACCTACTCAACTACCTCTATCTATCTATCTATCCATCCACCTACCTACCTACCTATATCCTATCTATTTGTCTGTCTCTCCCATCTATATTCCATCTATCTATATCCCAACTATCTGTCTGTCTGTCTCCATCTATATCCCAACTATCTATATCTTCTCTATATGTATATCTATATGCTATGTATCTATGTATCAACATCTTTCTCATCTATTTCCATCTCTCTTCTATCTATTGTCTGTCTATCTCCCATCTATCTTTATCCTCTCTATATGTATATTTATCTCCTATCCATCCACCTATTTATCATCTGTCCTATATCTATCCATGCATCCATCTATCTTACATCTTTCTTTTATCTATTTCCATTTCCTATCTATCTATCTATCTATCTATCCATCCATCCATCCTATTTATTGTCAGTCTGTCTATCTCCCATCTATCTTTATCCTGTGTGTATGTGCGTCCTATCTGTCTGTCTGTCCGTCCATCTACCTATTTATCATCTATGTACTATATCTATCCATGCATCTCTCTCTCTCTCTCTCTCTCTCTCTCTCTCTCTCTCTCTCTCTCTCTCTCTATATATATATATATATATATATATATATATATATATATACACACACACACACACACACACACACACACACACACACACATCCAATCTATATTCTGTCTATCTTTCTGCCTGCCTGCCTATATCACCTTTGTTTTTATAAATTAATTCAAGACAGGCACAGAACACACCCAACATACTTCCTTCCTCCCATTTTCCCCACCACAACAACAACCCTGTAAGGTGGATTGCGCTGAGACAGAAAGAGAGAGGTGGAGGACTGGCCCGAAGTCACCCCCTTACTAGAATTATGATTTGATGAATGCAATTAGCGATCCAATAGTAGCCGGGGACCACGTAGAAACGGCATCCGGGACGGCCCATTATTACTCCTTGAAAGTGCAAGTATGTTGTGGCGGGATGACGTTTCTGAGCTGCAGGCGCCCGATCTGGAGGGCGCCAGGATGGAGAATCTGACCACGGATGAAACCCACAGGCCCGGCCTCCCCTTCCTCCTCCGAAAAGGCCGGTTTGGGGGAATATCCCTCCACCTTTCCAAGTGGCAGGGAGTTCCGCAGGTCTCCTCGGTTTACGTCTATACGCCCTCACCTCTCCGCGATGTACAGACTGCCGGTGCCCAGGCCGCGTCCCGCGAGCACGGCCTCCGTGCCGGGCTGCCTTAGCCGGATCCCCTCGCTCGGCTCCGGGATGCGCTTCAAGAAGCTCATAGCGAGCGCGAGGCCTACCCCGACCCGGGAGACACCGGAAGTACAACCCGCCCAGGCTGACCCCACGCGCTTCGCCGTTTCCTTTCGCCGTTATCATAGAGGGGAGAGAGCGTCCCGCGCGCCCAGGGCTGTTACCATAGAGACGAGAGGACGGCACTCCTCGGCGGCGATTGTGGCGGTGTCACATGACTTTCTCCCCTCCCTCCCTATTTTCTATAAACCCCCCTTCCTTCCTCCGTCATCTATCTATCTATCTATCTATCTATCTATCTATCTATCTATCTATCTATCTATCTATCTTGGCAGAAAAAAATCAGAAAATAAAATACAAGCTAAATAGTCAAGACCTTGTTGTGGATCCAAACTCTGTCAAGGACCTTGGAGTATTCATCTCTAATGATCTAAGTGCTAGAGCCCACTGTAACTACATAGCCAAAAAGGCATTAAGAGTTGTTAACCTAATCCTACATAGCTTTTTCTCTGGCAATATTACATTACTAACTAGAGCATACAAAACATTTGCTAGACCTATACTTGAATACGGCTCATCAGTCCAGAACCCACATTATGTATCTGATATTAACACAATTGAAAAAGTCCAGAAATATTTCACAGGAAGAGTTTTCCACTTCTCTACTCATTGCAGAATACCTTATGCCACCAGACTTGAAACTCTAGCCCTAGAAAACCTAGAACTACGCCGCCTCCGGTCCGATCTAAATATAGTATATAAAATCATACATTGCAATGTCCTACCTGCAAATGAATACTTCAGCTTCAATCATAACAATACAAGAGCACACAATAGATACAAAAACTCAAGGTTAACTACACCAAACTTGATTGCAGGAAATACTACTTCAGCAACAGAGTGGTCAATGTCTGGAATACTCTACCTGACTCTGTGGTTTCTTCCCCAAACCCCAAAAACTTTAACCTTAGACTGTCTACAATTGACCGCACCCTCTTCCAAAGAGGCCTGTAGGGGGCGTGCATAAGCGCACCAATTGGGCCTATGGTCCCTGTCCTATTGTTTTTTATTTTTCTTATAAGTATCTATCTCATGTATTCAAAACTATATTTATTCTTATACCTGTATCTTGTGATTGACAAATCAAATAAAATGTAAATGTAAATCTATCCATCCATCCATCCCTCTTCTATAAACCTCTCTTCCTTCCTCCATCATCCATCCATCCATCCGTTTGTTTTCGTAGATTTTCACGGCAAGTGGGACCTCGTCAAAACGTTGCCAAGATACTCTCAATCTTACACGGGAAAAGACCTGAACACGCCAAGACCTGCTATCTATCTATCTATCTATCTATCTATCTATCTATCTATCTATCTATCTATCTACTATAAACCTTCCTCCCTCTCCCCCCATCATCTATCTATCCATCCATCCATCCATCCGCCCTATGAATTCTCAGTCATCCTCATCAGAATAACAAAGTTGGAAAGGACCTTGGAGGTCCTCTAGTCCAACCCCTGCTCAAGCAGGAAAACCTATACCATTTCAGACAAAAGGCTGTTCAATCTCTTTCGAAAAGCCTCCAGTGATGGAGCATCCAGAACTTCTTGAATATTCTATTAATTAATTGTTGTACCTGTCAGGAAATTTCTCCTTAGTTCTAGGATTGTTTCTTTCCTTCATTAATTTTCAACTGTTTTTTTTCTTGTCTTGCCTTCTGCTGCTTTGGAAAATAGGTTAACCCCCCTCTTCTTTGTGGCAGGCTCCCAAATATTGGAAGATTGCTATCATATCACCCTTAGTCCTTTTTATTAAACTAGACATACCCAATTCCTGCAATTGTTCTTCATGTGTTTTAGCCTCCAGCCCACTAATCTATCCTTCTTATCATTGGTGGGATTCAATTATTTTACTACCAGTTCTGTGTGTGTGGCTTGGTGGGCGTGGCAGGGAAAGGATACTGTAAAATCTCCAGTCAGAGGTGGTATTTGCCAGTTCCCCAAACTACTCAAAATTTCTGCTACCGGTTCTCCAGAACTGGTCAAAACCTGCTGAATACCACCTCTGCTTCTTATCTTATCTATCTGTCTCTCACCTGTCTATCTATAAAACTTCCTTTTTAGGACCTTGTAATTCCTTAATTCGGAGTAGAGTTGGGGCAACTGGATGAAGGTGTGCATTTACTGGCCGAATGCCCTTCCTGACACCTATCCAAAGTTTGCAGTACATCTTATAATTCTATTCCTTCCCTTTCTGCTGATGTTAAAAAACCCTGCTTTTACTAACTTCAGGACTGCAAGTTTTAAACTATCCGCAAATCAGATTAAGCTGCAATCTTTTACAACGGGATATCAAAGCAGGCAAAAGGATACCCTTGTGTCTTTTCCGATAGGTACTCGATGCATCGGCTTATTTAAATGGTTTTTTTATTATGACAATTTACATGTCATATTTATATGAAAGAAAGGACAGCAGATATTATAAACAAAAACATTAGGAAAGGGAAAAAAAGTTACACAACCAAGCCTCCGAGCTTTTTTTTTTTTTAAAGGCTGCAGGCCCAGCTTATATACTAAAAGTTGTGACCAGACCATTGTGAGACAACACTGAACATTTCGTTAACAAAAATATTGGCACCCGCCATAACATTTTTTCTTTTAAACTTCAATTTACAAGGAATATGGTATTTAAACAGTCAGGTACTGCAAAGCTAAAATAACCAGCTGTTAGTCGACTATAGTTAACCACTTTTGTGGGCTGAGAGAATTAGAACGTTCTAGATCAAATGAAAAAAAAAATCCATGCAAATGAATTGACAGGGATGAGGGGGGAAGAATCAAAATATGGTAAAAAAACAAGTTCAAAGTTATGTACAAGTATGAAGAGACATCCAGTTTTCTCCCCCAAATTATCTATTTCTCTCTCCAAACCTCCACTTTGAATACAGTTCAAGAAAAGAAAATCAACACGAAAAATCCATGAGAAGGCTGTACAGAAAAAAAAAATTGAAGGATGCGGCAGGTACACAACACACACTTGTAGGTGGAAAACTGCACATCAGTTTCCTAATTAATCTCAACCAATTTGAGAATGAGACATCCAATGTTGGGATGAATTGTCCACCCTGAAAAGTGTACACCCCGTCCATAAAATCCAGAAATTATTAACCTTCAAAATGTAAACGATTCATATTTTTATTTAAAGGAAATCAGGTCACAAGTTTTGAGCAGGGCTTAGAAAATGTTCTTAAGGGATGTGAGTGTTAACTTGAATCAACTGAGGATAAAGGTGAAGGTTACCTTCGCACATGTGTGCTAGTCGTTTCCAGCTCTACGGGGCGGTGCGCATCTCCGTTACAAAGCCGAAGAAGAGCCAGCGCTGTCCGAAGACGTCTCCATGGTCATGTGACTGGCATGACTAAACGCTGAAGGCGCATTGAACGTTGTTACCTTCCCACCAAAGGTGGTTCCTATTTTTCTACTTGCATTTTTATATGCTTTCAAACTGCTAGGTTGGCAGAAGCTGGGACAAGTCACAGGAGCTCGCTCCGTTACAGGGTGCTAAGGATTTGAACTGCCGAACCGCTGACGTTTCTGATCGACAAGCTCAGCATCTTAGCCACTGAGCCACCCCGTCCCATCAATGAGGGATAAGAAGGTTCAAACAAATGTAGTTATGCACTATTATTATCCAGGCTCAGGTGTGCTACCCAGGTGTTTTCCTTGCCTTCCCTCCTGTGCTGCTGTTGATTCTTAGTAATGGGTATACAGGTAGCCCTCAACTTATGACCACAATTGAGCCCAATGTTTCCGTTACTAAGTGAGACATTCCTTAAGTGAATTTGGCCCGTCTTTCTTGCTACAATTGTTCAGTGAATCACTGCAGCTGTTAAGGTAGTAACATAATTGTTAAATGAATCTGGTTTTCCTGTTCTGAAACTTGCTCGTCAGCAAAAGGTGACCCCAGGATACTGCAACCGTCATAAATATGAATCAGCTGCCGAGTGTCTCAATTTTGATTGCGTGACCGTGGGGAATCCTGCAGCGGTGTGAAAAATGGTCATTAAATCGCTTTTTTTCAGTGCCGTTGATCATTGAACAGTCACTAAACAAATTATTGTAAGTCGAAGACTACCTGTTGTGATAAATTCTGCAGTTTGCAAGAGGTTGGACTTGATGATCTCCAAGCTCTCTTCTGACTATGATTTTAGGATTGAGCTGTCCTTTTGGGACTGATGGACTGAAATCCAGAATTTAGGAACACTTCTAAAGGAGACTATCTTTGCAAATGGAAAAACTCAAAAATTCTTGATTTAGAAAAGATCCCTGCTGGATACAAAAAAATATTCTTAATCCAAAACTGTGGAGGTAGTATAACTGCCACAGAGGGGAAAAAGATAGCCGAATTATCACCATGTTTCCCAGAAAATAAGACTGAGTCTTATATTAATTAATTATATTAATTAGGACTTATTTTCTGGTTAGGTCTTATTTGGGGGGAAATACGGTTCCACATGCGTCCGTCTGCCTGACAATCTTAACTGGGGCTTATTTTCAGGATAGAGCTTATATTAAAAGTATCCTGAAAAATCACGCTAGGGCTTATTTTCCAGTTGGGTCTTATTTTCAGGGAAACGGTATTTTCTATAGACAAGAAGCACTCAAGTCCCAAAAAACTCAGGAAAGAAACCTGAAACAGGAAACCCAGGATAAGATCATCCTTGACTTACGACCACAATGAGCCCCAAAATGTCTGTTGCTAAGCAAGACAGTGAAGTGAATTTTGCCTTGTTTTACGACTTTTCTTGCCACCATTAAGTGAATCGTGCCGTTTGTTAAGGAAGTAACGTGGTTGTTGAGTGAATCTGACTTCCCCATTCACTTTGCTTGTCAGGAGGTCACAAAAGAGGATCATGTGACCCCCCGGGGATACTGCAACCATCATAAATATGAGCCGGTTGCCGAGCATCCAAATTTTGATCGCGTCACCATGGGGATACCGCAATGGTCATAAGTCACTTTTTTCAGCGCCATTGCAACTTTCAACAGTCACTAAATCAACTGTAATTCATGGAGTGCAATTGGATGTAAGCTAGTAATCTTACTATTCCACTACTATTATACTACTATCAGTAGTAGTAACTACTAGTAGTGTTGAAATCGCAACATTCCCCCCCCCCCTCGGAAAATACCAGCAAAAGAATAATTTCTGAAACAAAATTACTGGGCCATGTTGAAAATAATGGTAGGCCAAGCCAGTCCCAAAATAGAACCAGCCAATTTTAATCCAGATAACTGTGTTTTCCCACCCAGAGTAAATTCTCCAGTATGGTCATTAATTGAGGACTACCCTATACTGGTTGGGAAATTCTAGGAGCAATTTAACCTTGCCTGAACAGAAGCTGCCTTCGGAAGTTGTGGGAGCTTTATCACTGGAGGTTTTCAAGAAGAGACTGGACTGGTCTCCTACTTGGGCGGGGGGTTGGACTAGATGACCTACAAGGTCCCTTCCAACTCTGTTAATCTGTATAATTATTTAGGAGACACAAATATATGCAAATCCAACCCTGTAGTTTTCTGGAGTCTCCCATTCAGAGGAATTATTCCAGTAGGGAAACACAATCCAACTTTCTTTGCTGGATGATTCAAACATTTAGCATCACAAGGACCCCGGCTATTGACTTCTGAATTTTGCCGTTCTCTCTCATCAAGCCCAGCTTCGATCCAGAAACTTCCCCCTCGAAATATTTCGGAAACACACGTACCTTAAATGTGCATCACACATTAATGTTTGCGTCGCATATACTGGAAGGGGAGGGTGACATTTTCCTCTGGCACTTGGCCTATCAAATCTCAATCCTTTTAACAGGAACCCCGATAAATTCGTGATGAAAAATGAAATGTTACCTCAGTTGAATGTGGCCTTTCTGTTATCGCCTTCCCGTTTTATTCATCCTGGACTTTTCTGCGCCATTGATTCATTTATTTAACACTGCAAAAACAAAAGGTGGCACCTCAAGCCCTCTAGTCACAACGCCCGTCACTGTCTATGGGCAGGAGGGTAACAAGAATACAGTAGCCTTTATCTAACAACCGCAATGGAGCCTAAAATTTCTGCTGCTAAGCAAGTCAGCTCTTAAGGGAATGTTTTGTGACCTTTAATTCCTCTGCCTTTCAGGGAAATTACTTTCTCTATACATTTTTAAATTGTTAAACGTGCCAGTTAGATAATCCTCAGTGTACAAGCGAGCTGAACATTTCTGTTCCTAAACAAGACAGCCATTAAGCGAGTTTTGCTTCATTTTATGACCTCGCCGTAGTTAAGTGATTCATCAGTCATCATCATCATTTAAAAACTCCATAATCCCTTGCGGAATGAACTCTGGGCAACTGAAAGGAACTAGCAGTGTTTTAATGGCCCGTTGCCCTTCCTGTTGCCAATACAGAGTTTTATTCGGCAGATATATTCTCATTGTACCCAGAGGAGGGAAAAATCTGCCTCTACCTAGGGTCGAACCCACTGCCTTCCTGATTGTGAGGTGAGAGCTCCACCTCTAGGCCACCGCACCACTCTAGTTACGTGATTCATCAGTGTAGCTGTTAAATGAGTAACCCGGTTGTTAAGCGGATCTGGCTTCCCTGCTGACGTTGCTCATCAAAAGGTCGCAAAAGGGGATCACATGACCCCGGGACACCGCAATCATAAATAACGTGTCAAAGCGTCTGAATGTAAATCACGCGAGTGTGGGGATGCCACAACGGTTGTAAGTGTGAAAAACGGCTATAAGTCACTTTTTTCAGGGCCATTGTAACTTCGAATGGTCATGTGAAGCAACAGGTAGTTCTTGACTCACAACCGTTCGTTTAGTGATTGAACATAAGGACAGCGTGAAAAAAAATGATTTATGACTGGTTCTCACAATTATTGTAGCATGGTCACATGATCAGTTACGACCGGTTGTAAGTCAAGAACTGCCTGCACTTCACATTAAGGCAAGCCTTCCTAAATTCCTTCTAATGTTTATGGACTACGGGTAGTCCTTGACTTACAACAGTTCGTTTAGTGACTGTTCAAAGTTACAACGGTATCAGGAGTCCGGCAGTTACTCCAATGAAATCGACGAGCCTCGAGCCACACTCCCAAAACTAAAAAGGATTTATTAGAAGTTAACATTCTACATCCAGCATTAGCCTGGATGTAGAATTATAGTTGTCAAACGGCACTGAAAAATGTTGACTTGACCATTTTTCAGTTACAGCCATTGTACTATTTCCCTGATCCTGTGATTAAAATTCAGATGCTTGGCAATTGGTTCACATATATGACTGGTGTGGTGTCCCAAGCTCGTGTGATCCCCTTTTACGACCGACAAGCACGGTCAATGGGCAAGCCCGACTCACTTAACAACCGAGTTACTCAGGTTATCAACTGCGGTGCTTCACTTAGCAAGAAAGGTTCTAAAATGGGGCAACACTCACTTAACAAATCTCTCACTTCACGACAGAAGTTTGGGGCTCCCTAGTGGTCATACGTCAAGGATGGCCTGAATTATGCTGACAACCTATTTGTCGGCCAAGAGGCTTAACCAGGGACTTTAATTTCCGCAGGGAGCGGATGTAATTTCTTTCCTTTCCTTCTCAGGAATAATTTAATTCCCCTTGCCTACCTTTGTCTTCTAAAAATATATATATAAAAATGCAGCTCTGGCAGCGGTGAAGCCAAACGTTGGCTCGCTTTAAGGCAAACCGAAAGTGAGATTAAAAATGTGTATCTCCCGCCTTTGAGCATCACACCCACATGAAAGGAAAAATTAGCATTTAAAAGAACGGGTTACTCATTTCTGTGGATGCTGTCAGAACAGACGCGTTTGAAGAAAATTACGCAGCATGGTCTGAATCCAAAAAAAAAAACAAGACACCTTTGGGACAACCATGATCTGGATGGCGGCGAATCTCCATAGACATTCTGGCCAACTTAATTCTCCAAAAACACCTGAAAGGCAGGAAAAGAAGCAACGGGTGGAAACTAATCAAGGAGAGACGCAACTTAGGAATAAGGAGGAATTTCCTGACCGTGAGAACAATTAGCCTGACTCCAGAAGTTGTGGGTGCTTCAACACAGGAGGTTTTTTTTAAGAAGAGATTGGGCAGCCATTTTGTCTGGAATGGTACTGGGTTTCCTGCTTGAGCAGGGGGTTGGTCTAGAAGACCTCCAAGGCCCCTTCCAGGTCTATTCTGATTGATCTCCATACTTAACATTCTCTGTTTGCCACCGTATCCCAACGCAGGGATATCCGAAGCCCTATAACACTACCTCCCAGAAAATTCTTAATTTAAAAAAAAAAAAACAGTTGGTAAGCTTCAAAGCGGTAGCTATGAAATGCATTATTAAAAAGAAACCCAAGACACCGACGACGGTTAAAATCGGCTAGATTATCTAGAGCAGTGGTCGCCAACTGGTGGGCCGGGGACCACTTGATTGTCCGCGAGAAAATTTTGGTGGTCCGCAGAGAAATGTCACCCCCAAAGCAATTAATCCAGGCTGCGCGGGAACACGAGGCTGCGCCGCCCACATGGCCCGCGGGAACACAAGGCTTGCGCCGCTTGCATTGAGAACAACACGAGGTAGTGAGGGGAGGGGGGGAGGGCTGAGGGGGGAACTTGCCCCACTCTCCCCACAAGCCTCGCCCGGCCACCAGGTTGCTTCTTTCTTCTTCTTGGCTGCACTCAAGGAAAGCAGCAAAACTCTTCCTTTCTCTCCCCCAAACTCCACCAGAAATGAGTCTTTGGGACCCTGCAAGGCCTCCTGCTCCAAGAGGCTGCGAAGGCATGACAAGTCTCACACTCCTTTCTGGCAGAGTTTGGGGGAGAGAAAGAAAGACTTTTGCGGCTTCTGCTGTTTTCCTTGCGTGAAGCCAAAAGTCTCTCTCTCTCTCTCCCCCCCTGAGGGCAGAGCTGGAGACAGTATCCCTGTGATCCCAAATAAAGATCGATCGATCGATCGGTAGGAAAACAGAGTGGGGAATTTTCCTGCAGATGTTTTTTTGGGGGATTTTCTCAGGGTCTCTGCTGCTTTCTGCAGAGACCCTGGGAAAACGTCAGCAAGCCACCATCAGTCAAAATTCATATTAGTGGCCCGCGGGATTTAAAATTATGAGTTTGGTGGTCCCTGAGGTCCAAAAGGTGGGCGACCCCTGGACTAGAGAGAAGTAAAACTACAACCCGCACTCCAGCAATGTAAACACACCCTTTTATCAGCAGAAAAATCTCCCAGGAAAAACAAAACCTGTTAAATTCCTACTCTTATTTCCGTACTTGGATTTGAAGTAGATACTGAGACCGCCATGAGGGTTTTGAAAGCAGCTGGATCTTTCTTTTGCCACAGCTGAAGCTGGCCGCAAAGTCTAGGCTACGAAATCTCTCCCCGGATTAGTTTATTGTACGCAACAGACCAGCCGAGGAGTAAAATTAGTCAAAAGCAACCCTGTGCTCTTCCCATCCGTGCCATTCGAAACTCCGCAAAGCTCATGAGGGTTTACACGGTGTACTGTATGAAACACTTTTAAAATATGTTTATTGGGGGGAGAAAGGGGAGACCATGAATTAAAAGACGATGCCAAGAAAAAACGTCTCGTTTTGTTTTTGTTTTTTCCCGTGAAATTTCCTCCAAATTTGTCCATTCTGCTAAATAATATTCCGGATCTTGTCAACAGTTGCTTTCTTTCTTTCTTTTCCTTTCTTTCTTTCTTTCTCTCTCTCTCTTTTTTTTTTTTTATTTTCCAGGAAGGCAATTTACTAAAATCAACTAAGGTTAAGTTAGCCTACAAGTTCACAAAAATGCAACAGTTAAAAGATAATTGGTTTCTTCTTCGTCCCCTTAAAATGGCATGTTAAAATTGTCGTCTAAGTTGTGAACATTTAAATAGAATATATATCTCCTATGAAAAGAAAAAGGCGGAGCACAAGTGCTTGTGCCTCGCTCCTTCCCCCCCCCACATCCCCCCTCCCCTCCCCAAAGTTTGTAAGATTTTTGGGCCCTGGCCAAATTGGAATGCTTTTGTTACGTACAGCCATAACGTTTTCCCCTAACAACTCGGTGTGCCCCGCCCCACCCCACCCCCTCAGGAAATATAGAGTCAAAAATATACAATTCTCTCCTTTTTTTTTTTTTTTTAACTACAAGCTCTGCATCTGGACGATTGGGGGGTTTGTGTGTGCGTGTGTGTGTGCGTGTGTGTTTGTCAGGATTATGGAACTGGAGGAGGAGGAGGAGGAGGAGGAGGAGGAGGAGGAGGCGGCGAGGGGAAAGTGACGGGTCGAAAGAAAAATAGTTGTAGGAAATAAAAAAGGCGAAGAAAATACGGTCGCTCGGGTTGGGAAGGAGAGGAGGCAGGAAGAGGATCAAAAAATCAAACAAACCAACTAAAAAAAATATATATGTAGTACCCCAAAATGGCAGGGCTGGTTGAAATTTCGACTGCTTAAAAAGTTGATACTGTAGTGGAGTTTCCTAGGAAAAATAAAACACCTTTTTTTTTTTTTAATAACTGGCCCGCTGGTATGAGCTACCATGGAATAAATTAGCACAAAAAAAAACGGGAGTTCTTATAACTGTTCGCTGTTACAGACGTAATCCACAAGGTCAGTCACTCGCAAGAGTTCGTCTTCGTCTTCCTCTGGTCCGCCAGCCTCCAAGCCGCCCCCCGTCCCGTTGGGTGCCAAAGTGGCATTGGCTGTGCTGTCCTTGGTCGAGTGGGCTTTCTCGGTGGGCTTACCGATCAAGTTCTCGATGGCCTTCCCGGGGCTCTGTCCGTTGGTGGAGGGCAAATCCACCAGGCTGTAGTCCAACGGGCTCTCCACCTTACTCACATTGTCAAAGTCATCCTCCTCGTCGCTTTCTATCCGGTAGCTGGATTTCTTGACGGGGTCTTGAGGAGCGGGAGAGGCCGAGGGTTTCTCGGCCAGCAGTGACGGCGGCTTTCCGGCTTCGGGGTAGTTGTCTTCCTCGTCCGTTTCGATGCGGTTCAAACGCTTGCGAACGGGCCGGCCTTCCTCCTCGGGGTCGTCCTCGCCTTCCGAGTACTCGTCGGTGGTGTGGCTCCGTTTCCGGACCGACCGCTTGGACAACCTAGCCGGCTGGTCGTCCTCCGAATGTTTAGCCAGGTAGCTCTCTGCAAGGAGGATCAAGACGTAAGAGCGAAATCTGGAAGGTTTCACGGGGAGGGGGGAAAAATTACAGGTAGTCCTCGACTTACGCGAAGCAAAACAGTTGTTAATGGCACTTAGCAGTAGCCCTTAGACTTATATACCGCTTCACAGTGCTTTTACGGCCCCCACTAAGCGGTTTACACGGTCAGGATTATTGCCCCCAACAATCTGGGTCCTCATTTTACTGACCTCGGAAGGATGGAAGGCTGAGTCAACCTTGAGCCAGTTGGGATTCAAACTGCCAAATTGCAGGCAGGCGGCTGTCAGCAGAAGTAGCCTGCAGTACTGCACTCTCACCACTGCGCCACTGGGGCTTGGTTGAGTGAGTTTGGTCCCATTTTACAAGCTTTCTTGCCACACAGCCATTAAGTAAATCCCTGCGATATCACAGTTGTTAAGTGTATCTGGCTTCCCCATTAAGTTGGGGATCGCATGACCCTGGACACCATAACCGTCATAAATATGAGCCGATTTCTTTCTTTCTTCCTTTCTTCCTTTCTTTCTTTCTTCTTTCTTTCTTTCTTTCTTTCTTTCCTTCTTCCTTCCTTCCCTCCCCCTTTCTTTCTTTCTTTCTTTCTTT
>NW_020769341.1:408761-441889 GCF_900518735.1 Pseudonaja textilis
GGGAGGAAGGAAGGATGAAAGAGGAAGGATGAAAGAGGGAGGGAGGATGAAAGAGGGAGGGAGGAAGGGAAGGAAGGAAATGTAAGAAATGATAAGATGCCTCACCCTTCACTGATTCTGAATTCATCCTCGCTCTCTTCTTCATCCAGGTTGCTGTCACTATCCAGGTCGTTCAGTCGCCGCCGTTTCTTGCGTCGGAGGGCAGCAGCTCTGGGGGGCCGTTTGCTCTCCTTCCTTTCTTCCTCCAGGATGGTGGAGATGTCCTTCCCTCGATGCCCCGTGATGTTAGACATGTCCTTCCCTCTCCCGACACCTATGGGGTTTTTTTGGGGGGGGGAAGGGGGGAGTCAATTGGATGGCGACAATGAACCGCGCACCCGACGCTTCTCTTCCCCTCCTTCCATGATCCCCCTTTCCTTAGAACAACGGGGTGCAACACTTTGGGGATCAAGAGGCACCGCCTGGCTTTTGAATGGCTACAAAAACTGATGGGAGATATAGCAGAGGTGCCTCAGTTGACTGCTGTGGATCAAGGGAGCAAAACGCATTAAAGGAAAAAAAAAATACTCGGAAACCACTTCTGGACTTAGTGCTTGAGGTGGGAGGAAAAAAAATATGAAACCTCTGATTTTGGGTTTTACTGATTAAATCGATTTGTTGTTATGGAAACGGCTCGTTTCTGCTATTATGAAAAAGTGAAAAGTTGAGGGTAGATCTTAATGCCTTATTTTACTGCACCAAGGAAGTCAGAAGTCGGTGACTTTCTCCCCTTTTCCCCTTATTTTCTCTCGCTATCCACTTCCCTTTTTCCTTCCTTCTTTTTCCCAACATTCGCTTTTGTATTAGTCTCTTCGTATGTCATATCCTAAATTAGTAATATTTTTTTGAAAGAGAAAAGAAAACGGGGAGAGAAGTAAACAACTTGTTGCCCGTTTGATTTCATTTCCGTGTACAGGAAGTCCTCAGCTTACGCCAGCAACCGAGCCCCAAATTTTCCATCACTAAGCAAGACGGTTGCCGTTAAGTGAGATTTGCCCCATTCTTGCCGCAGTCGTTAAGGGAATTGCTGCAGTTGTGTAATGAGTAAGAAGGTTGTTCATTGAACCTGGCTTCCCCATTGACTTTGCGGCCGAAGGTCGCAGAAATGTCATTACAGAACGCTGCAGCCGTCGTATGTGTGAAAAATGAACAGAAGTCGCTGTTTTTCAGGGCCGTTGTAACTTCAAATGGTCGCTAAGTTGAGGACTGCCTGTACCTATGATTCCTCCCTCTTCTTCTCTCTCTTTCTTTTACTCCAACCATCCAACGAGGGAGATTAATTGATTAATTACATTATGGGACAGCCATTAGCAAAAGAAGCAAACTCATGTTTAAAGAAGAGGGAAGAATCTTAGGAAGAAGAGGATCAAAGCCAAATTCCACTATTACTGCATTTAGCAAATATGCAATTCTCCTGCCCCGGAGTGAAACAGCTCAGCATCTAAATCCCTCAAACTAAATCTGGCATCTGCCATGCCCAAATCTGGAATAACCATTTACCGCTCAACTCATCCAAATATTTCTCTGGATAGCAATAGCCATAGTCCTTAGACTTATATACCGCTTCATGGTGCTTTTACAGCTCTCTCTAAGTGGTTTGCAGAGTCAGCCTCTTGCCCCCAACAATCTGGGTCCTCATTTTATCGACCTCGGAAGGACGGGAGGCTGAGTCAACCTTGAGCCGGTCAGGATCGAACCCTTGGCACTGAGCAAAGTCAGCCTGCAATACTGCATTATAACCACTGGTGGCACTGTGGCTCTTTCCTTCCTTCTTTCCTCCCTCCCTCCCTCCTTCCTTCGCAATAGCGCCTAGGCATATGTACTGCTTCGCGGTGCTTTCCAGCCCTCTCTAAGATGTTTACAGAGTCAGCCTATCGCCCCCCAACAATCTAGGTCCTCATTTTACCAACTTTGGAAGGATGGAAGGAAACCTTGAGCAGGTCGGGATCGAAGTGATGACAGTGAGCAGTGAGCTAGCCTGCAATACTGCATCCCAACCACTGCGCCACCATGGCTCCTCCCCCCCCCAAAGGATAGCCCCTCCCTCAAAGCTCACCTCCTCCATCAGCCTCCTTGATGTCATCTTCTATGGCTTCATCAATGGCCTCATCAAACTCGTCAAACCTGCAGAAATAGGAATTCAGGAGGATGAGGAGGATGACTGCGTGTCAACCCTTAGGAACTTGGTTTAGTAATCCCACAGGGTCTTCTCCGTGAAAACAGGATATCGCTCACATTTACTTATTTGATGCCTATCCTGCCTTTATTTTGTGCAACTCAAGGTGATGTGCGTAACATTTCTGTCATGTTTTGCCCTCAACAACAATCTGTGATGTGGGCTGGAGAAAGAAAGAGACAGAGAGAAAGAGAGAGATGGAGAGACAAAGAAAGAGAGAGAGAGAGAGAGAGAAATGGAAAGAAAGAGAGACAGAAAAAGAGATACAAAAAGAGAGAAAGAGGCAGGGAGGGAGGGGGAGAGAAAGAGAGACATGAAAAGAGAGAAAGAGGCAGGGAGAGAGAGGGAGAAAGAGAGAGAGGAGAGAGAGAATATATGAATATGCAATTGACCGAAAGTCATCCAGTGGGCTTTCATGCCTAAGGGAGGACTAGAACTCAGTTCTCCTGGTTTCTAGGCTGGCACCTTCACCGCTACACCAATCAGCTGCCTAAAAGTTTTGGAGAGATTTTGAATTGAAGTTATCCTAATGCAAAGCGCGCATTTCACCCGTAACGCCAACTGACATGACATTATGCCTCAACGTTAACATTATCTGTGCCTCAACCTCTCTTCAAGGGATAAGCCTTCTAGTATAATAAGGCAACTAACAGAGTTTAAGGCATGGGCGGCATATTGGATTTAACAGATAAATAAACCTCTTTTCAAAGTCAAAGCAAGATAAGAGAGGGGAGAACTTTCCAACCTCCCAGAGTTTTGGAGGTGAGGAAGGTTGAGTCAAAAACAGTTTTCCTCCATTGCTTCAGACTTCCTCCACCCCCTCACCCATAAAGCCCTCTCCTTTCTAGCACTGATGATGTTTCCTAGTTGGGTCAGGAAACGTCTGCAAGAGAATAACCAAGCTCAGAGAGCACCAAAGAAACCATAATCCTCCTCCTCCTCCTCTTCCCTGCAAACCCCACTCTTTTCTAGCACTGATAACGTTACCTAGTTGTGTCATGAAAGGTCTGCAAGAAAACAGCCATGTTCAGAGAGCGTCAAGGACTTCACAGGTCAACCCTAAGTTGCAAATATTCTTTTTATTAGTAATTTACCTGTAGCTGATACACTTCCGCTGCCTGGTCGACCTCCTTTCAAGCAGCTTTGCCTTCGATTTTTTGGAGTCTTTCTTCTTTTCATCCACAGGCTCAGGAATTTCAGGCTCCTGATTTAAAAAAGACGAACCCTTTTCATCATGCCCGTTGCAGTCAATGTAACATCTTCATTCCATTCTTCAACCGTTTATGCTCAGCCTCAATCCTGACTTGCATTAATGGGAATACCAGGGAGTCTTCGACTTACAACCACGGCTATTGCTAAGCGACACCGTGGTTAAGTGAACTGGGCCCCCATTCTATGACTTTTCTGGCCACGTTTCTTACGTGAATCACTGCGGCCGTTTTAAGTTAGTCACCCGGTTGTTAAGTGAATCTGGCTTCCCTCTTGACTTTATTTATTTGTTTTAATTTATACTGCCACCTATTCGCCCAGGGCGAATCGAGGCAGCTTACGCAATGTAAAACCATATTTAAAAAACAAAAAATAAAAACAATAAAAACTAACAAAAAGAATCAAATAAATTAGTAATTTACAACAGAACAAAATTTGGGAAAACAAAAAAAATCAAAAAATAGAAAACCAACTCCTACCCCTCCGCCCCGATGACAGCAGATCACACTAGTCATTTGATGGGCTCCATCCTGCTCTGGGTTCCCCCGGCCCGCTGGCAGAACCAGGTCTTCAGGGCCTTTCGGAAGAGTGCTAGACTGGGGGCCATTCTAATCACTGGGGGGGGTGATATTCCAGAGAGAGGGAGCCACCACGGAGGAGGCTCTTCTTCTGGGTCCCACCAGGTGTATCTCCCTCAGGGGTGGGACCCGCAACGTTCCCTGCCTCCTCGCTCCAATGGGTCGGGTGGATGTGACTGGCAAGAGATGTTTCCTCAGACAACCTTTATCTAACTTTTATTTATCTAACTTTTAGATGACTCTGCTTGTCGGAAGGGCGTAAAAGGAGATTGTGTGACTCCTGGGACACTGCAACCATTATAAATATATGTTGTTTGCCCAGCGTTTGACCAAGGGGAGGGGGGGTGCTACAAGCATCATTGGTATGAAAAAACGGTCGTAAAGCCATTTTTTCCCCCAGTGTCGTCGTTACTTCGGTCACTTTAAACAAATGGTTATAATTTGAGGACTATAGTTTCCCTACCACCAAATGAAGCCATCCTCTCAAATCTTGCAACTAAACAGATTTGCCCAACGACAGGTGTCAAGGTGGAAATTCTGTTATGAGGCCCACCCTCAAATCCACACAGGCAAGTGCTCAAACACCCCTAGAAGCAGAGGAGAGGAGAACCACACACAACCCAACTGCTCTCGATCCTGAGTGATCGGGAAACTAGATCTGGTGCCCAGGAGATCTCCTGATCTGCTCTATGAAGAGCAGCTAAAAGATAAAACCTCCAGCCTCAAGTGGAGATTGTCTTGGGATGACCGCACAAAGGGGGTCCGCGCAATGATTTTGTCAGCGGTTTGTCAATGCATTATTCTGGGTTTTTTTTTTTTTGACCTTTCTGCCTAACCCAATTTTTTTTTTTAAAGGTGAAGGTTTTCCCTGTCCAATCGTGTCTGACTATAGGGCATGGTGCTCGTGTCCCTTGCTAGGCCGAGGGAGCCAGCGTTGTCCGAAGACATTTTCCCTGGTATGTGACTGACTGTTCTGACCCACGCCCTTTTTCAACAAATCAAACACAATCCAAAAGGAACAAAAAACTTGTAATGCTTTTGCAAAATAATTAGCTGTGATAAGCACAAGCCTTGCCAAACTGTGCGAGACTTGCCAAAAGATAACAGACAAGAAATAATTCGCAAAATAAGAATCTTCAAATGCAAACTCGGGATATTGGAATGTCCACGAGGCTGGAGTTTCAAAACGTCTTTGCCTTCTGCAAAGGTTCGTTTCACAGCTGGCTTTTACCTTCTTGAAGGAGGGGCCATTACCTTGCAGCCTTACTCCCAAGTCGACCGTGCTGTTGTAACTGCTCTTTCCTACGAGCAGCCCTGCGTGCACGCACACTTGGCACAGGCTCCTCGGGAACCTCCTCGTTGCTGCTGCCAGCCCCCACAATCTCTGAAGGCAGCAGTCCACTCCCTAATGGTCCTGGGCCCTCATTTGAGTCCTCGCTCTCCTCAGCCGTCCGCACTTGCTGCCGGCTAACCACAACAGTCACTAATTTAAGAACTGCAATGATTCACTTAACAACAAGGAAAGTTGTAAAAAGGGGCAGAATTCGCTTAATAAATGCCTCACTTTCCCACATAAATTTTGGGCTCAATTGTGGTTGTAAGTCAAGCAACTACCTGTAACAGGAGCTCCCCTTGTTATGCAATGCTCGGGACTCGAACCGAAGTTCAGCAGCTTTTAACCGCCAAGCCATCGTGCTAATTCCCAGCCCAAATAGCGCAAACCAAATATTTTAGAAGAATAAATAAATAAAAAACAAGGAGGCAAATACCTACAACTAATACCGACGAAGCCAGTTCTGCTTTTTCCCCAGCTAGAATTTTTTTTTTTACGTTTTTTCAGCAGTATTAGGCCGTGAACTCAAAAGAAATCACCAGATCCGTTTCGCTTACCCGCGGAGGAATGATGTTCTCGATGCTAATGCCCACGTAGACAAGACGTTCCTTCCTTGGAGAGAGAAAGAGAAAAAAAAAAACATACAAAAAATGGCTATTTATGGTCCAGGAGAGACTTAGCAGGGTCCAATGGAAAAGCAAGCTTCTGCAATCCTTTGGAGCAGGAACAAAATTTCCAGGGTTTCTCCAAACCGTCCAGTGTTTGAACCGACAAATTTTGCAACTCTCTGGTATATTCATGCCTTTTTAAAAAGGATCATCAAGCTTTTTATACTGATCTGACTAGGATCATACAATGAATAGGATGACAATCAGGAGGTTGTGAGTTCGAGCCTAGGGAGAGGCAGATATTTCTCTCTCTGGGCACAATGAGAATGTATCCTCTGAACACAACAACGCATTGGTGACAGGAAGGGCATCCGGCCAGGAAACTCTCAGCTCCATCCAGTTCCCCAGACTCCACCCCGCAAGGGATTATGGGGTCATGAAATACAATTAATATGATGATACCTTCGTTCTGCACGCTCTTTCTTTTTCAACACCACGTCCAGGTCCTGCAGCTGTTCTTCTAACTTCTCACAGAGCAATTTCTGTGGGATTGAAAGAAAATAATGCTACCGCATTAGCACAATTTAAAAATACCTCAGACGCTTAGCGGGCCTGTTCCCAAGCCCTGTTCAAAGTAATAGCTACTAACAGCAATACAGGCAATCCTCGACCTACAATCATTCATTTAGTGACCATTTGAAGTTACAATGGCACTGGGAAAAAGTGACTTATGACCGTTTTCCACACTTACGGCCGTTGCAGGCTCCCCAGGGTCACGAGATTATAATTCAGACGCTTGGCAAACTGGCATGTATTTATGACGGTTGCAGTGTCCCTGGGATCAGGTAATCGCCTCTTTGAGACCTCCTGAGAAGCAAACTCAATGGGAAGCCAGATTTCCTTCACAGCCGTGTAACTCACTTAATGACTGCAGTGATTCACTTTAACAGCTGTGGCAAGAGAGGTTGCAAAAGAGGGCAAAACTCACTCAACAACCGCCCTGCTTAGCCACAGAAATTTTGCGCTCAATTGTGGTCATAAGTGGAGGACTGCCTGTATGAGAAGAAAGAATGGATCTGAACGCCAAAATAAAGGCAAGGACATTTGGAAAAGTCTTAAATAAAACGTTTTGAAATGCATTCCATGCCTGCTGCTAAGTTCCAATTTATTTTTAGACCTGGTCTTGCAATTTAGGAACCCCCGATCCCCAAAGCTCTGTTTTCAGAAATTCGGTCTATTCCAGAAAAACAGATGATTAGGCAAGAAGTAATTTTTAAAAAATGTAATATGTATAATGCTTTTAAGATGTAAAGGAAAAGTTCAGAAGGTGCTGAGAACCTGCCTCAAATTACACATAACTGTGGTTAGTACGAATTCAAGATTAACCCTGATCAATGTTGAGGCAATTTGTCCCCAGGGCATAAAGGAAGAGGTTCTTATGATATAGTAGCTGCTTCCAATTTACCTGGAAAAACACATAACTTAGTAAAATGAAAAAAATTACAAATTAATGCGCTGCATCAGGAAATGTTCCAAGACAAAACGTTACAATCTCTTCCATGTGTTTCAGTAGTGTGACCTGACCTTTCTAAGATTTAAATCCAACAATATCTGACATTTGAAAGAAGATGGACTCTTTTGGGAGATGTTTTGGGCATTAAGTACCCTAATAGTCATTAGTGGGTTTTTCAGTATTTGGCTTCCGTATCATTTTCTGGATTTTATTCCTGACTGTAAGCTGCCAAGAGTTTGTTCAAACTCAAGTCAGAACGGTTTGTTTATTGACTATTCAAATTACAGCAGCACTGAAAAAAAGTGACTTATGGCTGTTTTTCCTACTTAAGACCATTGCAGCATTCCTAATGGCCCCGTAATCAAAATTCATATGCTTGCCAACTGACTCATATTTATGACGGTTGCAGTGCTCCAGGGTCACGGGATCCCTTTTTGCAACCTTCTGACGAGCGAAGTCGATGGGGAAGCCCGATTCACTTTGTGGGAGTGCCATCACTGGAGACTTCCAAGAAGAGATTGGACTGCCATTTGTCAGAAATGGTGTAGGGTCTCCCGCTTGGGCGGGAGGTTGGACTAGATGACCTACAAGGTCCCTTCCAACTCTGTTTATCTGTTTATCTAATGACCGTGTTGCTGTTGTGGTTAGCCGGCAGCCGGCAGCAGAATTGGACAGTGGAGAAGAACGGGGACCAGTCCGGGAGTCTGAAGAGGACTTGGGCAAGGGTCCTGCATCCAATGCAGAGATGGGGCCAGGACTATCTGGGAGTGGGGTGCTGACTCCGGAGCCTGGCAGCAGCGAGGCAGAGGACCTAGGGGAGCTTGTTCCCAGTGCGTGTGTGCGCAGAGCTGCTAGAAGGCGAGAGCAGCTGAGACAAAAGGGGCGACTCGTGAGCAGGGCTGGGAGGTGATTGTGCCTCCCATAAGGTATAAAGGACAGGCAAAGGTGAAGAAACCTTTGCAGGAAGCAAAGTCGTTCGTTCGGTTCAGATTCATTCTTGAAGCTCTTCGGTTGATTTGTTTTATAGTTCATTGGACATTTCTGTTATTGACAGCACTTCACAGGGAAGAAAGGTGGGTGCTTATCTCGAGGGACTGTTTGAGAGTCATTACCGGTTGGAAATGAAAATAATTCCCAGCATTGCAATAAGCAAGACTTGTTTTTAAAATAAGCGTGTGCATAATTACAGTCTCGGAAGCCTTGGTCAGAACAGTTCAGGATTCACTTAACAACCGTGGCAAGGAAGGTCGTTAAAATGGGGCAAAACTCACTGAACAACTGTCTCATTTAGGAACGGAAAATGTGGGCTCCATTGTGACGGTTTAAGTCAAGGACTACGTGCATTAAAAATTGCCAAAGAGTTTGAAAAGAGCCCAGAGGGACGAACCACCCCACCACTTCTAAAAGACGAAGGAGTGGGATAAGGAAAATAAATCCAAACGAAAACTCACATGTTGACAAGGTGGGCAGAACCACTCGCCATCTGGAATGATCATCAGCGGAGGCCGAAGACACGCCGTGTGGTAGCCACTGTCACAGGAATCGCACAAAAGAATCTGTGGAACAAACCAAACTCTTCCACCAGCTATTACGGGGCAAGCATTCATTACTTATTCTTCATACTCTACTAAACTTTTCATTTCTAAATTTATACCGTATTGTTTAATAGTAAATTGCTTTTCCAGGCAGAAAAACCTATTGATACTATTGTATTTTTATTATTCAACTAATAAAAAACACAATAGCATAAATAACAGGATAATACAAGATCTAATAGTAAGGATAAATTTCCAGGATAATAAATAGAAATGGCTGTCAATTATAGATGGTTGATGGTAGATTAAATGGACCTACAGGATGTGAAATCCGGCAGTGAACTTAGGGCAGGGGGCCTTCAAACTTGACAGCTTTAAGACTTGTGGACTTCAACTCCCAGAATTCCTCCTCCAGTCATGTTAGCTCAGGAATCCTGGGAGCTGAAATCCACAACTCTTAAACTTGCCAAGTCTGAAGACCCTTGACATAGGGTCTTGCTTGTTTTCTATCCAGATCAGGCACTTGCTGGAGGCCACATAATTGTAATCCAGTCCAACCCAGTCTTCCTGCAGCACACTTGCCGGCTGAAAACTGTCTGCGCGGAGGGCCTACGCGATCCGTTTTGGCCAGCAGAGGCAACTTGGGCCACTCTTTTGATATTTCCAGGCCTGCCCCATGGGCCAGATTTAAGCACCCTTGAGTTTGACTTCCCTGATCCAAGGCAATAAGGAATTGAAGCAAGGATGAAATGCAAAATTTTTAAGTACCGGTTCCGTGGTCATGGCCAAGGTGGTCATGTAACTGGGTAGGCATGGGTTTGTTTGTATTTTTGCCTACTGGGCCTCAGGGAAGCCTGCTGGGTGAAGCAATACAACAGCAAAGTTGAGGGGGATCAGCTGTGCTGTGCGATTTAGATTAGCTAGAAAGAAAGAAATCCTGCTTTCTAGCTAATCTAAATCACACGGCACAGCTGATCTTCGGAAAACAGCTAATCGGTGAGTGGGGAGGAAATACCTTGATCTTTGGAGCTACCAGTTCTCCCAAACCGGGCCGAACCGGTAGAATTCTACCCCTGAGTTGAAATCCCCAAGTCTTAAAAGATTGGACAAAAGCATGGCTGACCAGCCATAATCCAGTGGTATTTCCCTTGAGATCTTTGTGAATCTCATTTTCTCACTCTGTTCATTTTAAACTATATTCACGTACAATCCACTTAGTGCTGTTGCTTACATTGTTTATTTTAACTTATTTCAATATATCTGTATTTGGTTTCTGTTTTGTTAATCTTCTTTCATGGTTAAATACTAATCTCTGCAACTATTATTTATCCAATCATACAATACATCCCATGTTAGATAATATTCTTTTTCCTCTTTGTCCTTAAGTTCCATTGTTCGGTACATTCTAGTATTTTTTTTTTACTACTTCCTGATCTGTGGGTGTACTTTCACTTTTCCAATTTTGTGCGTATATGATTCTAGCTGCAGTTGTTATGTGTATGATTAAATACATGAGTGAATCTCATTGTCAAGCCTGAAATTGACATCTGCGTAGCCATTTTATTTTGCCTTATTATATATTCCTTTTCTTTCCTTCTCTTTGCTGGTCATGGGGGGGGGGAAGGGTTTCCGGCTTGCCACATTCGTAAGGTGGGAGGAGTGGCGATAGAGAGTTGTTTAGGCTAGGTGGTTCTCCTTCCCGTGGGAACGAAAGCTGATCTTGCTGAGACCTGGAGATGGAGATTGATGACACCAGGCAACGTTCATCTACTTCTCTCGGGGAATGTGACTTTTGGGGGTTGTTTCTAACTTCCAATATTATGTGGTGTAATTCCAGGTTGTGTCAGATCCAGAATTACAACAGACTTTGCCAATTTGATGCTTTCCGAAATAAAAAAAATTGCTATGGAAGATGGACTCTTTTCTTTTTAAATGGATTTCATCACTTGGAAACCTGACCCTCATTTTCGAACTTTGATCCAAGAACCTACCAGCTCTGGGTGATTAGGAAGGCCACACTTCTTGCATGGTTCGTCATCATCCGCAGGAGCTGGTTCTTCCTCCTCCTCTTCCTCCTCCTCCTCTTCTTCCTCCTCCTCTTCCCCCTCTTCGTGCTCAGAACCTTCACTATCATCATTGCTCGAGTATCTCCAACGGCCACGCGTTCGGGTGCCAGCCCATCGGACTTTACTTCGCCGGGAAGCCTGGGGATTCAGCAATAAGAAAAAACTTCTCAGCTCGTTAAGACATCCTAGCCATAAACGACGGCCGTGGCAACGGCTCCAGATGTTTTCCGGGTCACGGAGCACGGACCTCTCCTTTGCAGCTGTCTGAATATCTCAGGGGGTACTAAGCACGCTCTAACATCTCTAAGGAAAAGCAAAAAACCCAGCAAGCACCATAAATCACAGTGTAAGTAAAACCACGACGATGGCTCCATTTAGGCTGTGCGACCACACAGACAAGAAAACCGCTGTTAGGAATATAAGTCACCTAACAGGTATTTGGGTTAGAAATATATAAGGCAGGATAGACATTTTAGTACTATATCTTTAAGAAAATGCAAAACTGTAATTGGGTGTGGTTTCTCAAACAGCCATAAGATGGACCCAGAAACCTGGTTTGTCTTAGTCTTAGTCTCAGAAGAGAGTGTGTCTGAGTGATTATCTGTTTCCTTCTGTTGGAAAGTATTGCCATTGCTCCATTTCTTCTAATTGACTGATATTACTGGATTTAATGTAAGTCTGATACTGAATTGTTTCTGACACTGGAATTTGATATTTGGATTATCCCTGGATTGAAAAACTGACTGATTTTACCTGTGAATGACTTTTGGACTGCTTATTTTGGACTTTGCTTAAACCTTTCTGGAAGTAAAAACCTACATTTACTGCACAGTGAATCTGTGTGCTCTGTGTGTATTATTCCAACACTACTCTCTATACGTCTCCCTGTATGCGCTCATTCTCCTAACGGGGAATTACCTCAACAACCACTTTACCTCATAGTGTTACGCGAAGCTACCCGATTGGTGGCTGAATGTACTGAGTTATTTATTCTATATCCCGCCTTTATTATTTTTTATCAATAACTCAAGGTGGTGACCATACCAAGACTCCTTCCTTCATCTATTTTCCTGACAACAACCACCCTGTGAGGTAAGTTGGACTAAGAGTGAGTGACTGGCCTAAGGTGACTCAGACAGCTTTCATGCCTAAAGCAGGATTAGAACTCACAGGTGATTGGTTAAGAGTCAGCCAGTTTCCTGTCAGGCAGGACTAGAACTCACTGTCTCCTGGTAACTGGCCAAGTCGCCTAGCCAGCTTACATGTCTAAGATGGGACCAGAACTCATTGTCACCTGGTGACTGACCCAAAGTCCCCCAGCCAGCTTTCACGCCTAAGGTGGGACTAGAACTCATTGTCACCTAGCCATTTGCTCAAAGTTGCCTAGTCAGCTTGCATGTCTAAGGTGGGATTAGAACTCACTGTCACCTGGTCATTTGTCCAAAGTCATCTAGCTGGCTTTCATGCCTAAGGCCGGACTAGAACTCCTCATCACCTGATGATTTGTTGCCCAGCTGGCTTTAGTGACTAAGGCAAAACTAGAGCTCAACGTCTCCTGGTTTCTTAACCACTAGACCAAACTAGCTTTTATTAACTTATATAAATAAGCAATGTTTTCTTTTTTTTTTTTGTTACCAAATGGCAGTTCTACACATACTCACAGCAAAACTGCAAAAAGGCGAGGGAAAGCTTCCGTTTCCATTGTAAATTACTCACTGTCAGGCTCTGAAAAGCAAGATAGCTACACAGAGTAGTAACCTCTCAGCGGTTCCCTTTATTGTTCCTCGCCTACGGACAGAATCTGGCCAGACTAAAGCAGGCTCCTTGCATCCTGGTAATACTGAAAGTGGACACGAGAGCACGGAGAAGCCAGATGGACGAACCACCCCATCCCAAGCTCACCACAGGTCACCAGCAAGCGGTGACCTTTTTCAGTGCAGCTGGTCCTAGACTTACAACAGTCCGTTTAGTGACTGTTCAAAATCACCACAGCATCGAAAAAGGGACTTTGGGCCGTTTTTCACATGACCTGTGTGGCATTCCCCATGGACGCGTGATCAAAATCCGGAAGCTGACTCATAGTTAGGACAGCTTCCATGTCCCGGAAGGCCACAGGATCCTCTTTTGCAAATTTCTGATCCGCAAAGGCAACAGGGAAGCCAGATTCACTCAACCACGTTACTAACTGAACAACTGCAGTGACTCACTAAACAACCATGGCGAGAAGTGGTAAAAATGTGGCAAAATTCACTTAACAGTAGTCGTAGGAACAGAACATTTGGGGCGCAATTGTAATGGCAAGTCGAGGACTCTTATCTGTATTAAAAATGGTTAAGTGAGGCTGGCTTCCCACTGACTTTGCTCATCAGAAAGTGTTGTGGTTCACCGGCAGCAGGTGCCGACGGCAGGGTTCTCCAATAGCGAGGACTCAGACGAGGGGCCTGCTTGTGATGTGGGGATGAGGCCAAGACTATCGGAGAGCGGGTGCTGCCTTAGGAGCTTACGGGATCTGGAAGCAGTGATGCAGTGATGCCAGTGCCCAATGTGTGTAGGGCTGCTCGAAGCAAAGAGCAGCTGCAGCAGCAAGGGCAACTCGGGAGTAAGGCTGGAAGGTGATGGCCCCTCCCATAAGGGATAAAAATCAGCCCTCGGGGATGTGTTCTTTGCAGGAAGCAAAGACATTCTTTAGACTCAAGAGTCCTTGTTGAAGCCCTGCTTACTCTGGTTTGTTTTTGAAACTTCTGTCGTTGGATATTTATCAGCAATTAGACTTCTGTTCTTGGCAGCCTTTTGCAACCTTGAAAGGGCTTGCTTTTATCTCGGACAATTAAGTTTAAATGTCTTCTGGCTGGGAATGCACTGAATTCCCAGCGCCGCATTAAAAAAAGGTTTGCTTTTATACAGTTTGTGTTTAATTTGAACAAGGCTTGGGTCAGAACAGTAAAAGGGGATCATGTGACCTTGGGACACCTCAATTTTGATCATGTGCCATGGGAATACTGCAACAGGTGCAACTGTGAAGGATGGTCATAAGTTATTTTTTTCCAGTGGCCGTCATAACTTGGAACGGGCACTAAATAAAATGTTGCCGGTCGAGGACTCCCTGTATTGCTAACAGAGAAAACCTGTTTTTGAAAAAAACCCACTATCCTAATATGCATAGCTTGGAATGAGGGCTAGAGAGAGGTAAGGAAAACATTGCTTTCGTCTCTGGGTTTTTCACAGCTCTCCCCAAAACGTAAAAGGTGATGTTGTATTTTGCGTTATGTAGTTATTAGGAGATTATTGTTACTAATTCTTAGGGTGATAATTAAAAAGTGACTATATTGTTATAAATTGTTATTATGAATTAAAGAGGAGTTGTAAATCTAATCTTACGAAGCTTCTCCTCCGGAAATATCGAGCTGCTAACTACAGCATACAAAACTTTTGCCAGACCAATGCTCGAATACAGCTCATCAGTCTGGAATCCACACTGCATATCGGACATTAATACAATCGAGTGAGTCCAGAAGTATTTCACGAGAAGAGTCCTAGACTCCTCTGCTCGCAACAGAATACCCTATCTCACCTGGCTTGAGATTTGGGGCTTGGACAACCTTGAACTACGCCGCCTACGGTTAGACTTAAGCGTAGCACACAAAATTGTCTGCTACAATGTCCTACCAGTCAATGACTACTTCAGCTTCAACCACAACAATACAACAGCACGCAACAGATACAAACTCAATGTAAACAGCTTCAAACTCGACTGTAGAAAGTACGACTTCAGCAACAGAGTGGTCAACGCCTGGAGTGCACTGCCTCACTCTGTTGTTACATCCTCAAACCCTCCCACTCCTTTAACCTCAAACTACCCACTATTGACCTCACCCCATTCCTAAGAGGTCTGTGCATAAGTGCACCATTGTGCCTCCTGTCCCTGTCCTATTGTCCCAATTTAATCGTACCTATTTTCTGTATTCTTACTCATGTTTATACTTATACCTATTATCTTGTAAGCGACTGACAAATCAAATCAAATCAAATCAATCAATCAATAAATGATGTATAAGATAAAAGGGTGGTACACTCAAATTAGTAATTAAAGGGGAAACTTTTTGAATTAAGAGGGAACTTTTGGAATAAGGAAATAAGAATATGCGATGAAATTGCAAATGTGACACATTGAAATATAAAGCATAATGAATATGAAGATATGAGAACTATTTAAAACAAAAAGCAATAAGTTAAGAAAGGAATAGAAAATATATAAAGCAAATTTGAAGGATATAAGAATATATGAAAAAATTGATCGAAAATATGAACTGTAATGATAGGATATGAAATCAAAAGGGAAAGATGAATAGGTAACCAAGCTCATGTTTGTATGGACATGTGAAAACCCGGAAACATGCTGTTCACTAAAAGAGATGTTTTTTGAAACATAAAATAAAAAAAAACTTTTTACAAGAAAAAAAAAGACGTTACTGAGCCCTTCTGTAATTTTCACCTTGTGGGTTTTAGAGTTCGTCTCCTTCTCTGGCTTTTTCGAATCTTCTTTCTTCTCCTGCTTTTGCACGGAGGCCACTTTTTCGTCCTCTTCCTCGCTTCGTTTCTTCTCGGATTTCTGATCTCGGGTCTCGACGACCTTGGGGGTCGGTTTAGATATCCGGGGGGACCGCCTTAAAATGCGACCGACGCTCACCACCTCCTCCTCCTTCCCGCCGGCTGCGTTCAAAGACTTGGCAGGGAGCGGGTCGGTTTTTTTCCGGCTGGAGATCCGGATCGTTAGCTTAATCCCGTCTTTCTGCCTCTCAGAGGTTAATTCCCTGTTCTCGGTGAGAGAACTTTCTTCTTCGGAAATCAGCTTGTATTTACACTTGGTTTTTACAGATTCTTTCTTCGTCTCGGGAGGTGGCTCCTTGACGGCACTTGGGAGGCTGTCCGTGGTCGGCAGCTCTCCTTCTTGGGATTCGGAGTCCTTGGGCGTTTCCGCCTCCTGCTCTTTGCACGCTTGCCTTTGATCAGGGAAAGCGACTTGGGAATCGGCGCCTTCTTTTTCCACCGCGGGTTTCTTAAACGAAAGGACTGAAACAGAAGACGGTGTTGCATCCGGGCTAGCCGAGCCTGCGGTTTTCTCGTCTGAAGGAGCTGTTTTTTTCAAATCGTCGGCATCCGAAACCAGAACTGACTCTTTAGAGGAGGGTAGCTTGGAGGGTTTTTCCGAGCTGTCTTTGGAACATATCACGCTGTCGTTTATTCTGAGCGGGTCTTCAAGCTTCTTGGGAGGATCACCTGCCTTGGAGAGAGCCTCAGCCACCCCGTCCGACGTCTTCGCGTCCGGCTGTTTTTCGCTCCCTTTGGGGCTGGTCTCCTCCCTTAAAGGCACAATCACCCCTACGGTGGTCTCCTTCGCAGGATGCAAAATGCATTTCTCGACATCGCTGGTCCGGACGATGGTGCTGACTCCTTCTTGGATCCGTTCCTCTCCAAGCCCGTTTTTCTCCTTTGGCAGAATGGCGGTCTCCTCCCTCGGGCAAGGCGAGCGATCCAACCGGTTATTGGGCACGAGTTTCTCGCAACCCATTTCCCCGTTGACCAGGAACTTCCCGTCGGTGATGGTGGGGACCCTCTTAAAGGTCTCCTCCTCTGGTTTGCCTCCTTCCTCTTTCGAAACGTCTTTGGTCGGCGTGATGCATTTCCGCAAGGGCGCTTTCAAGGGGCTGTCGAAATCGTCGGTCAGCTTGATTTCTCGTTTTTTCAGGGGGATCTTGGCCTGCTGGTCGTTTTTAAGTTTCTCGTTCTCTTCCGCTGTTCTCTCCACCACGTCTTGGGGGGTTTTGACGCTGACGCAGAACTCGATCCTCTCGGGCTCAAGGACCGTTCTCTCGGCATTGCTGTTCATCTCTCTGGAGTCTTTCGGCTCCGGCTTATTCTCTTTCGCTTCCGCTTTAGCCGGCTTCACGTTCTCTTTGAACGAGTCATTTTCGTCTTTGGTAGTTTGCACTTCCCCGTGGTTCTCCGGAGGCTTTTCGAGTTTTACGATAACGGGGAGCTTTATGATGTCTCTCTCTTCCACTTTCTCTACTTTGATCTTTTTTTCCTCTGCCGGAGCGGCAGGAGGTGGAAGGTTTTCGCAGGGCTGTGGCAGTCCTTCTGCTAGCTCCTTTTCTTCTTCCTTCACCTTCAATTCGCCTTCTGCTTATAATTAAAAAAGAGAGAGAGACAAAATAAATTTAGAACAAGGATCAGCACTGATTATACCCAGCTCAGATCATAGGCATGCATGCTACCAGGATGTTTCAGTGATTTGGAAAATATTCAGAAATGATACTTAGAATGTGTACAGGACTGCAGCCACAGCAACCATCTGCATCTTGTTAAAGCTGATACTTTCCCCAGGAAGGTGAGGCTCACCTCTGCAGCTATGGGATGATTTGGGAAAAAGACGCAGCTGCTTTAAGAAGTTCCAAATAGGTGCTACATCTGTGCCTCCATATATAATCCAGGGAAAGGATGCAGTTGCTTGAAAGAGTCATAAGTGCTACATCTATGCCCCCATATATAATCCAGGGGGAAAATGCAGCTGTTTTAATGTGTTGCAGATAGGTGGTACATCTGTGCCCCCATATATCATATAATCCAAGCAAAGACATAGCTGCTTTAAAGAGTTGCAGATAGATGCTACATTTGTGCCCCCATATTTTTCAAAGTTCCTTTCTGGAAGTGAATTTAAATGACAACAAAATCATGATTAAAATCTATTCCAATGATAATCTTTTACTCAGAACAGCAGAATCGCTAATCATATGATGCAAATGTCATAGCTTCCCCTATGAGACTCCTAGGAACGACATTTTGGTACAATGTTGAGATTTTCTTCTACACATGTCTTCATTGATCCCTCCTCCTCCTCTTCCTCCTCCTCCTCCTCCTCGCTGCACACTCCATTCTCAGGTTCTACAAGAAGGAAAAATTCTGGGAGTTGAACTCCACACATTGTAAAGTTTGCCAAGGTTGCAAAACATTGCTCTAGAGAACAGAAGTAGAAAGATTAGCCCTGGAATTTTTGTGCATATCTCGGAAGGAGTGGGTAGTTTGCTGAACCTCTATGAGCATACTCCGAACAAATGAGGCTGTCCGGTGGCTTCGGTCCTTTGCAATTGTGGTGACATGCAAACAACACCTACGTATACCTGCCGTTTGTGTCCCAATCAGTGCACACTTAAGAACTTCCTAGCTGTGTGACAGAATACAATGTTACTAGTTTCTGGGCAAGTTCTGTTTAACTTGTACATATTTTAATCTTGCATTTTAGATTTTACCTTGCACAGTTTGCCTTATTTTAATTGTGATGCTTCTGATACGGATAAACAAACAACCATGGGTATGCCAACAGTGTGACCCAGAAGGCCTCATCCTGCACCTGTCTCTGAAACAAGGCTTTGGGTAGTTTGCCCTTTTACACACAAGAGCCTTCAGAAATGTAATCCCTCTTGGAAGACGTTTGTCCACATCAGAAGAAAAGGCAGAGTTACGTTTCTGTGAGCTGAATTCAACTTCCAAATAACTTTGGTTCTGCAACAATTAAAAGTCAAGTTAGCCAAGTTTTTGAAACTTAAGATGTGAAGAAGAATCCAACAATAGGCCCTTTGAAGGACGTTTATTATGGACCTTCACTACCCAGAGTTGTGGCTTGAGTGCCAATTCTCCCGAGGAGTAAATGGTAACACAGACTGCCCACTGGCAAGATAATAACAATATTCAAACCTGGCATTGCTGTGCCTTCCCTCTTTTTGGCGTCTTCATCTTCAGTGCTTGGACTCTCTTGCGAAGAGTTATCCTGGTTTTTCAACAGCGCGGGATCAATTTGTGCTTTCAGGAGCTCCAGAGTTTCAGCCAGCTCATTTCGGCTTCTGGATGAAAAATAAGACACGCACCAAACCTCAGAAAAACAGCAACCTTACATAATTGTGCTACTGCAGTTCCTTGCCAGCCTTTGCAAGCAAGGGAAGAGGAAGAGAAAATATCCGGCTTGGGAAACACAACGGATTATCTCTGTTTTTTTTAAAAAAAAATCTAGATCTGCGTTCCCCATCTGGGGTAACTTCTCCACCTCAACTGAGTGGGGAATTCTGGGATCTGGAGTCCACACGTCTTTAAAAAAGCTGCGGAGGTTAAGAAACCCTGATCTGGAACCATTATTAAGGGTTGCAATCGATCCCAATCATTTTCTCAGATCTTTTTGCTTTATTTTTTTCTAATTAACTTTTGGGTTTTTATGAGTTTACGATACAAAATACAAAAAAAATAAAGGCAAATAGTAGGAAAAATAGGGGAAGCAAAGGGGAAGGGGGAAAGTGTGGAAAACAAGGGGGGGAAAGAGGAAAAAAGGTGTTGACTTTCTGACTCCCTTAGGTGCAGTATAATAAAATAATAACACCAAACCTCAACTTTTTACTTTTACAAAATAGTACAAACGAGCCATTTCTATAACAATAAATCAATCTAATCAGTAAAACCCAAAATCAAAGTTTCATTTTTTTTCCACCTCAAGCACTAAGTCCAGAAGGGGTTTCCAAGTAGAAACAGATCGATTTCTCAGATATACTTGCACGTTTAATATTTTGAACCTCAAACATTTATGGTAATCAGAGCAAGAATCAGAATTCACTCTCCAGCTGATGGGAAAAGCCTGCATCCCTGGCTATATTTTTAACCCTAATTTAGTAAGGGTTAAATTCTTTTTTTCCCCCACTATGTAAAGGACTATATCATGTTACAGACCCAAACAGGAGCTAAGAGGCAGCTGTGAAGAATTTCTAACCATACTGCAGGCAG
Organism: Pseudonaja textilis; assembly: GCF_900518735.1. The sequence goes on from NW_020769341.1 coordinate 428,642, forward strand.
AGTTTGGGAAATCAGAGTTATTCTCTTTGGAAAATTAACTGAGTATGGCCTGGCTTGTTGGTTGTCTTGTCTTTTTTTTTTTTAAGCAATCCATTATTCCCCAACCTGATGCCCTCCAAATACACTAGATTTAACACCCAGCCTTCCACAGCAAGCTTGAGTGGTATGTATGGAGATTCTCAGTCATCCAGGCCATGGTTATCCCATGGTTATTTGTTGGGAGTTGAGGTTTTCTGGAACGCTGACAGGTGCTTTTTCAAAAGGCATCTGGATTTTGTTTCTTTCCTTGAATAAATGACCGATTTTCCTTGCTGACAACCAGAGTGTAAGGAACATAAATCCTTCCATCCTCCATCATTCAGTCAGAACCGAAGATGCTTCTTGGATGAGAAGCGAAACGTCTTCAAGGAAAAACAAAGTCCAGGTGCCTCTTGAAAAAGCACCTTTGGGACAACCTGGATGACTGAGAATCTTCACAGACATTTAGCTATGCTCTTTGGGGGTGAACACCCTTCTTCTTCTTTTTTGTAAAGTTTTTTTTTTAACCTACATCAATATCATTTCGTGAATAGTGTGGAATCTGAGTGTCATCATTTTGATACAAAAGCAGTAATACAGAAAACATTACTAAATTAGTCCCGCTTACGTAGTCCTAATGTTGTTGTACATACCTGTATCAGAATTTAGCCCTTCATTTTTCAATTATTAATATTTGCTACATTCTTCTAATAGTTATAACTTTTATTTTTGAGCATACCTACCTCTTTTTCAAATTCTGATCTTAACCTTTAATATTCACTTTATATACATATTGAATAATGGTATGTATAACAAAGTCCCCCCGTTTCTAACATTTTATATCTATTCGAATTTTTAATACGGCCAATCTTAAAAGTTGCTACATTAATCTAGTGTTGTTATTATACAGGGGTGAATACCAGTGGTGGGAATCAAAAGTTATTACTACCGGTTCTATGGGCGTGGCTTGGTGGGCGTGGCAGGGTAAGGATACTGTAAAATCCCCATTCCCTCCCCACCCCATTAACCTGCTTTCCAGCTCCGTTCTCCTGTGCAGGGCAACCAAAGAAGACCCAGCCGATCAGCTGGGACTCAATGGGAGGCGGAGAATAGGTGGGGGCGGGGCCAGTCAGAGGCGGGATTTGCCGGTTCTCCGAACTACTCAAAATTTCCGTTACCAGTTCTCCAGAACTGGTCCGAACCTGCTGAAAACGCACCTCTGATGAATACCCTTCAAACGGTGTTGGGTGTAGGAACAGATTCCCAGAAAAATCGCAGGCTACAGGACTGGATGGCTGCAAGGAATATAAATCCTTCCATCCTCCCCTATTCAGTCAGAACCAAAGAAGCTTCTTGGATGAGAAGCGAAACGTCTTCAGGGGAAAACGAAGTCCATTTGCCTTTTGAAAAAAAATCACCGTTGGGGCAGCAAGCTTGAGGGGCACCAAATGAACACCAAGCAGCCAGAAATGAACGTTTACCTGACGATGCACTTCCACGATGATCCGTCTTGATCGTCCTGCTCTTCTACGTACATTCTGACGTTATGCTCTTGGTCCAGCTGGTACCAGTAGGTCAAGCCATCTTTGTCTCGGCCGAGGGGCTGGAGGCGCATGCCGTCGGCATCTTCCTCGTTGATGATGTTCTTAAACTTTAGATTGTCATCAAACTGGCATTCGCAAAGGTACTTCGGGAGAGACGGGGAGGGAAAAGGAGTAGCAGGGCTTTAAAATATATTTCAGGAAGAGCCAAAGTGCGTTTTTCAACGTACCTCGGGTTGTCCTCGACTTATAACTGGTTGCTTTAGCAACCGTTCAAAGTTATCACGGAGTCCCCAAAAGCTAATTATGACCCAGGGTTCCAGAGTTCTGATGGCTGCACATTACGGTCACATAAGGGTTGCATTTTCGGGTGCTTGGGACCTGGCTCATCCTTATGGTCAGTTGTGGGATTCTGCAGTGACGTGACCAAAATTTCTGACAGGTTTTTTTTTTTGCAGATTTCTGGTCTTTTCAGCCAGTTTCCAGCAAAAAATACCCATAGGAATACATTGATCTGCTTAACAAACATCGTGTTCACTTAATGACTGCTGCTTTCATTTAACAACTCCAGTGTTCACTTAATGACCAAACCATTGCAAAAAAAAAAAAAAGGCATAAAATCAAGTCTGGTCACACCGGTGCCTCAACTTACAACTGTCATGACTTACAACGGAAATTCTGAGGTCCATTATGGTTGTAACTCAGGGATTACCTGTATCAATACTTTAGGGGTCAGCAAACATCTACGTTCCCTGGTGCCCATAGAAGGTAGTTTCATGTCACCTTCAAACAATGGAAGACTCTCACTGACAGGCAGTCCTTGACTTACAACAGTTCATTTAGTGACTGTTCAAAGTTAACACGGCACTGGAAAAAGTGACTTATGACCGTTTTGCACCTTTAGGACCATTGCAGCATCCCCTGTGATCAAAATTTGTATTACTGCAACTGGTTCGCATTAATGATGGTTGCAGCGTCCTGGAGTCCTATGATCCCCTTCTGACCAGCGAAGTCAACGAGGGAAGCCAGCTTCACTTAACAACTGTGTCACTAACTTTAACAACTGCAGAGATTCACTGAACAATTGTGGCAAGGAAGGCCGTAAAATAGGGCAAAACTTGTTTAACAACTGTCTCGCTTAGCAACATGAAATATGAGGCTCAATTGTGATCTTAAATTGAGGGCTACCTGTATTTTGACGCTTTGAATTTCCCTGTGTCTTTTATGGGCCACTTCAAGTTCATATGCTATTTTTCTAGTTTAGAACGAACATGTAGAATATAGAGTTGGAAGGGACCTTGGAGGTCTTCTAGTCCAACCCCCTGCTTAGGCAGGAAACCCTATGCCATTTCAGATAAATGGTGATCCATTTTGCCCATATTCCATAGAGTGGCGCACTATTCAAAACGATTCAGAAGACACGGCTTTAGAACGGAATGGGACAACTCGCCGCGGCCAATTCAACCGTGAGACAACTTGCTGCAGGACAACTTAACAATTCTATTTAATTATTTAAAATATTTTTTATAAAAAAAAATATTAAATTTTTTTGCCATTCACACTGCATTCTGTCCCTCCTTTTCCCTCCTTTCTTTAATGGTTCTATTCCACTATTTCTTTAATCTTAGGGTAAGTCTTGTCCTGTAGCGAGCTGTCCGGAGGCGAGTTGGCTGGGGTGAATTGTCCTAAACTTTAGAATGGGCCTTTTTAAAGTAGCTGCAACTTGTGAGATGGGGGGGAAAGGGGGGCGGGGAGGTTTCTGTTTCTATTTATCGTAGCTTGCAAATGGAGTAGGGGAAGAGCACTGCAGAGTAGAAGAGCAATACCTTCAAAATCCCCAATTTGCATTCAGTGCTCATGTCAAGGTATCCTTTCTTCTCCATCTCCCACGCCCAGGTGCTGTTGAAGTCTTGACACATCTGCAAGGCAAAACTGTCAAATTAAATACGGAGGAATCTTTTCCGCCACTGCAAGCACACACACACACGCACACACACGATACATTCCTGTCAGATCCAATTGTACTTTTGGGTGTCTCTGGAAAGAAAGCAGGAATCAGGACCGGAGGTGAAGGAGAGATTGAGTCGCTGGCATTACTCCTAGTTGATTTGTATTGATCAAATTTAAATGCTGCTATAGTCTCCGGTGACTCACAACAACTTATAGCCGTGATGGTGAATTTATGGCACGCCTGCCAGAAGTGGCACGCAGAGCCACTTCTGCCAGCACATGAGAGGTCACCCAGAACAGCCCCACTTTGTATGCGCATGCGCTGCCCACCCGACAGCTGATTGTCGGGTATCTGGCGCGCATGTGCGGGGGGCAGGAGTACGCGGAAGATGCGCACACCTGCACAGACACATGGGGGGATCGCATGCGCAGGGGGTTGGGGGGGAGCGCGCATTGCCTTCTGGGTGCTGGTGCGCACGAGCGCAATTTTCAGCACAGGAGCCCAAAAAGGTTAGCCACCACGGACTTATAACAATCTGTGCGCTACTAAAACTCTCACTGACGTGACCTTTAACTGGGCGAAGTGATTTACGCTCCAGTCCTTACTATCTCAAAAAACTGGGGAACCATTTGCAGTTTTTTCCCCATACTGGATAAAATCAAACTCTCTTTGGAGTTGAGCTCAATTCCTGGGGACTTCAGGCCTACAATCCTAGGTCCACATGTTTTTCTTGGCAGAAATAGAGAAATGTTTTGCCATTTCCTTTTTCTGGGATGACTTCTGACTTCCCAGTTTACAGACCTGTCATTTCCAATGACTGAGCCAGTCCAATCCTATCTATCAGATGAGACATGCTAGGTGCTGCCATCTATGTGAGTAAAGCACGGAGCCAGGTATTTTAAATCACAAGGCAGTCACTTCACAGACATACAGGGAGTCCTCGACTTTACAACAGTTCATTTAGTGACCGCTCGAAGTTACATCAGCACTAAAATATAATAAAGAGATAATATATTTAATAGCCCATGTCACCACTGCTGTGAGATTAGCCCTTGCCCAAAGATGGAAAGGTAATGATATGCCAGACAAGATGGAAATAATTAGAAAAATTTGGATGTGCGCCAAAATGGATAGAGTAACTCAAGAGTCAAAAGATAGGACTGAATCTGATTATTATGAAATCTGGGAGAAGTTTTACCACTGGTTCAAAAAAGAAAGGAGTAAATGTATCAATGACGATTAATATTTATGTATAATGTAAATTTGTGCTTTTCGTTATGTGTATTATTTGAGGATGTAAGACAAGTAGGTGTGTCGGGATGTATGCACCACGTTCATTTTTTTAAAATGTTTTTCTTTCTGTTATTTCATTAATAAAATTTATTTTGAAAAAGTAGTAGTTACAACAGCACTGAAAAAAATTACTTACGAACGTATTTCACACTTACGACCTTTGTAGCATTCCCCAGGATCATGCGACCAAAATTCAGAAGCTTGGCCACTGGTTCACACTTATGACCCTTGCTGTGGCCCAAGGTCATGGGAATCCCCTTTTGCGACCTTCTGACAAGCGGGGGGCAGCCAGATTCACTTAACAACCCGGTGACTAACTTATCAACTGCAGTGATTCACTTAACAATTACAGTAACGAAGGTTGTAAAACAGGGCAAAACTCACTCAGCAAATGTCTCACTTAACAAGGGCAATGTTGGGTTTCGATCGTGGTCGTAAGCTGAGGACTACCTATGTATGTTACCAGCATGTGGGACACGATGGCTCAGTGGTTAAAGACGCTGAGCTTGTCAGCCAGGAAGCTGACTGCCTGGGTTCGAGATCTGAGCAGTGGGGTGAGCGGCGGCCATGACATGTCCCAGGTTTGCCCGCCTAGCAGTTCGACAAAAAATGCATATGCGAGTAGATAAATAGGTATAGATATAGAATAGAATAACAGTGTTGGAAGGGATCTTGGAGGTCTTCTATCCAACCCCGTTTAGACAGGAAACCCTACACTACTTCAGACAACCTAGAATAGATATAGAATGCAATGCAATGCAGTGCGGTGCAATGCAATACAATAACAGAGTTGGAAAGGACCTTGGAGGTCTTCTAGTCCAACCCCCCCCCTGCCTAGGCAGGAAACCCTACACCACTTCAGACAAAGGGTTATCCAATCTCTTCTTAAAAGCTTCCAGTGTTGGAGAAACCACAACTTCTGGAGGCAAAGTTGTTCCACTGGTTAATGGTTTTCACTGTCAGGAAATTTAGTTCTAAGTTGCTTCTCTCCTTGATGAGTTTCCACCCCGTTGCTTCTTGTCCTGCCTTCGGGTGCTTTGGAGGATAGCTTGACTCCCTCTTCTTTGGGGCAGCCCCTGAGATATTGGACCAGTGCTATCATGTCTCCCTTAGTCTTTCTTTTCATCAAACTAGATATTGGACCAGTGCTCTCATGTCTCCCCTAGTCCTTCTTTTTCATCAAACTAAACAGTTCCAGCAACCGTTCTTTATATGTTTTAGCTTCCAGTCCCCTAACCACCTTTGTTGCTCTTCTATAGATAAATAGGAAGGAAACAGCATTCTGTGTACCTCGGTGTATAGACATGCTGGCCACATGACCATGGAAGTGTCTTCGGGCAATGCTGGTTCCCTTGGCTAAGAAAGGGAGATCAGTACCGCCCCCTAGAGTTGGATTGGGGAACTTTTTACCTTTACCTGTGTTACAGGTTGCTCAATTCAGATTACAAATCTAACTCCAAAATCCACACATCCATTTATGACTTTAGGCAGGGTATTACTAAAGACTGCGAAGCCATCATCGCCCAGTTTTATACTTTCAAAAGGAATGTAAAATCGCTCTACCTTGATCAAGTATTTTTCCCATCGGTCTGCTGTGACAGATTTCCCAATCTTCCTCATCAGTTTCAGGTGCAGTTCGACCAATTCTCTTGGAACTACAAAGAAATAAAGGAGGAAAAGTCGGTTTGTTCAAAGAAACGAAATAAAATGGTGAGTAGAAGTGTATATAAAATGCAAGGTGGTTTTCCGCTTTGCTCTTCAACATAAATGTTATTTCTATTACATTGTCTACTTTTAAAATTCTGTAAGGCAAGCATACAACCTCCAAGAATAGTATCTCTACGTTCAACCAGATTCCATGTAGAAAACCAGGTTTATTAAGAATTGTTACTCTTAATAGCACGGCTTGTATAATCTTTCACAGATAATTAAAATGAGGGTCGTCCTTCTAAGAAGATAATATTCTAATTTTATTAGTAAGTTTTCTCAGAACAGTAACTATCCACATGGAATCACACCAATTGTTTGATGATAGAAACAGATTAAGGATTTCCACTTTTGAGCAATTAATGATTTAGCACCCAGGAGTATAAAAATACAGGTAGTCCTCAACTTACAACCATAATTGAGACGGAAATTTCTGTTGTTAAGTGAGCATTGGTTAAATGAGTTTTGCCTGATTTTGTGACTTTTCTTGCCACAGTTGTTACGTGAATCACTGCAGCTGATAAGTCACTAACATGGCTGTTAAGGGAATCAGGCTTTCCTATTGACTCGGCTTGTCAGAAGGTCACAGAAACGGATCACGTAACTCCAGGACCCTGAAACCATCATAAATACGAATCGGTTGCCAAGCACCTGAATTTTGATCACATGATCATGATGAGGATGCTGCAAAGGTCGTAATTGTGAAAAACGGTCGTAAGTGTGGTTGTTAACTTCAAACAGTCACTAAAGCAATCTGTTGTAAGTTGAGGACTACAAGCTCTATTTTGTTTACCAATAGTCCTCGACTTGCAACCAGTTACCTAACTAGTCAGGCAATCCCTTTTGTGACCTTCTGGGAAGGCTGCATTATGGTCATAAAGACTACCTGTATTCTCAAGATGACACTGAAAAATCTCATAAAACACCTCCTTCCTTCCCTCCTTTATCCTCTGCTCCCTTCCTTCTTTCCCTCCTTTCCTTTCCCTTCCTTCCTGTTTCCTTCCTTTCCCTTCCTTTTCCCTCCCTCCCCCTTCCTTCCTGCTTCCTTTCTTCCTTTTCCCTCCTTCCCCTCCCTTCCTTTCTCCTCCCTTCCTTTTTTTCTCTCCCTCCTTTTTGCTTCCTTCCTTTCCCTTCCTTTTCCCTCCACTCCCTTCCTTCCTTCCTGCTTCCTTCCTTCTTCCTTTTTTTGCCTTCCTTTTCCCTCCTTCCCCTCCCTTCCTTTCTGCTTTCATCCTTTTTCCTTTCACTCCTTCTTGCTTCCTTCCTTTCCCTTCCTTTCCCCTCCCTCCCCTTCCTTCCTGCTTCCTTTCTTCCTTTTCCCTTCCTCCCTTCCTGCTTCCTTCCTTATTCCTTTCCCTTCCTTCCTTTCTCCTTCCTTCCTTTTTTTCTCTCCCTCCTTTTTGCTTCCTTCCTTTCCCTTCCTTTTCCCTCCACTCCCTTCCTTCCTTCCTGCTTCCTTCCTTCCTTTTTTTGCCTTCCCTTCCCTTCCTTTCTGCTTTCTTCCTTTTTCCTTTCACTCCTTCTTGCTTCCTTCCTTTCCCTCCCTTTTCCCTCCCTTCCCCCCTCCTTCCTGCTTCCTTTCTTCCTTTTCCCTTCCTCCCTCCCCTCCCCTCCCTTCCTGCCTCCCTTTCCCTTCCTTCTTCCTTCCTCCCCCCCCCCGTCACAGAATATGTTAGTGTTGGGTATAGATCATCATGGAGAAAATCTATTGCTGTGGTCAATAGGAGTCAAAAAAATAACTCGATGCCTTCTAATCCATCCACCCATTCTGTTTGTGATATTGTCAATTTGGCAAATCACTTTTTTTCCAACTGCCCATGGCAAATGCCCCAGTTTGGAACAGACCTGGGGTGGGGGTGGAATCAAATAAACTTGTATGCTGATATGAACAAAGAAATGCATTTCAACTTGACTGCTCGGCACCGTACTGCCTCCTTTCCAGAGGGACGGAACCTTTTCTAACATGTCTGACCCACAGCCCCCCTTTTCACAGGGAAACTAAGGCTGAAAAGTCAAATCCGCTAAATGACACCTTCTGGTATTTAAACTTGCTGCAAGAAATCTCTTCCTGGATGACCAGCGGCTACAAAAAGCTATTCCCCCCCCCCTCCCCGCCCCCCCACCGCATCTCCTGTTTCATGGAGCTTGATCAAAGACCAGTGGGAACAGCACAAAACAATGCCCTGGCAACAATAACTACCTCCTGCCGTAGTTCTCCAGCAAATTGTGAAAAATGGAGAACAGCCTGAAGGCTTCTGTATGCTGAAGACACAACAATAACACTGGGTGAGTGAGTGGGCAGAGAGGAGAGGATTTCAGCCATATTTTGTTCACCGTTATTATTATTTTTGCCATCTTTCCCCACCCCCCGGTGGCTCAGGCTTAACAAGTGAAAATGAATTTTGAACTGATTCAGAAAAGGTTTTTCTTCCCCACACTGTTGTTATTCTTGTTGCTTTGAAAACTAGATAATCAGCCCAAGATCTGGGGTTGCTCCTGGACCATCCTTGGGGGCATTAGATAAGAGCGGTGCAGAATGGTAACCGTTCAGTTACTACTGCAGAGTTTTCTGTCACAAGGGTGCAATTGTTACTCAGGTCGTTTTATAAGGGACACAACTTTATAAGGGACACAACCACCCTCCGGGTAGGCTGGACTTTCGTTCCCAGAATTTCCACTCGAAGGGGTCAAAGAGACCAAGCAGGAAAAATTCTCAAAATAGCTGACACACGGGTCCTTGTATTAAAAGTGTCTGTGGACGCGGGGATTCAATTTCTCATCGTTTGTGCAACACCTTATAAAGTATCTGGGATTTGGAATAATCTCTAGTTGGTCGTTACTGTTACACAAACACTTTATCAACTCCACATTTTGGTATCTTGTTGGTTCTACCATGGTTTATGATATCTACACATCGCCCTCTGCCATGCTTCCCCTCACCAAAAATAATCTTGTTTCATGCAATGCACATTTAGCAGTTGAGGCTAATTAATTCACTAGGGAGTTTGCATATTCCTGTGTGAAGTTAGTTTAAGTTATGCAAGGTAACAGTCTATTCGTATTTCCATCCACCAAAGAAACAAAAGTGTTTAATTAATGTTTATACTGACTAAAAGTTACTGGCAAACTCCAAGACATCGGAGGGATGGGTTCTTTTTCCCAAAATATTTCACAAAAGGAGAGGACTTCCCGCACACCCACGACCCATTTTTAAATACGACACTTGCCCTGTATTCAACTTTGAAGACTGGCTGGAAAAAGTACATGTTGTGTGCACAGTTTATGCATCTCAAAGCTAGAAGCAAGTTACAAACTTTTTTTTGTACGGCACAGCAAAGACGCAACCGTAGGAATGTTTGGTCATTTGTATGAATTCTATCAGCAGAGAAACCAAAGAATGCACCCACCGATAGGAAAGGAAGTTTATCTTTGTGTGGCTTATACAGGAAAGATTCTTTCCAATTATATGATAATTATACATGAATAATGAAGGTGGCGTTTGTTTGTTTGTTTTTTTAAAAAAAGGGCAAACAAGCCCTTACGGTTGTGAAATGAAGAATCATAAAAAAAAATGTCGTGGCCCCATCGGAACCTGGTTTGGAGGAGGAGGAGGAGGAGGAGGAAGGGGAGTTGGAACTGGGACCATCCGACAGGGATGGCATGTCTTCCTTGGCACGTTTGGAGAGTCCAGGGGCTGAGACCAATGAGGCGACTCGGGAGTAAGGCTGAAAGGTAATGGCCCCTCCTTCAAGAAGATAAAAGCCAGCTGTGAATCGGACGTTCTTTGTAGGAAGCAAAAATGTTTTGAGACTCCAGCCTTGTGGACATTGCAGTATCTTAGTTGGTATTTGAAGACTCTCTTTTGTTGTAAAATATTTCTTATCTGTTATTCTTGGCAGCCTCACACAGTTTTGGCAAGGCTTGTGCTTATCAAAGTTAATTAGTTTGCCGCAGCCTTTTAACTGGGGATTCATAAGAATCACTAAAAGGTTTCTGTTCCCTTTGGTTCTTGTTTGTTTTATTGGAAAAGGGTTTGGGTCAGAACACGTATAATATATGTGGGTATATGCATAATTTTGTATTTATGTCATGTTTATGTAGTGTATGATGGAGGTCGTGACCCATTGAGGGCTATATGCAATTTCATTTGAATATATGCCGATCTGAATATATGCCGATAAATTTCATTTGAATATATGCCGATTAGTGTATATTCAAAGTGACAATGAAGTTATTCTAAAGTTCTCTTCTAAAGTTCCGAGAGCAGCATAAATTGACATAGTCCTCAATTTACAACAGTTGGTTTAGTGACCATTCAAAGTTACAACCCACTGGAAAGTGACTTACAGCCATGGCAGCATCCCCATGGTTGTGTGATCCAAATTCAAATGCTTGGCAATTGACTCATATTTATGACCATCGTAGCGTCCTCGGGGGCATGTGATCCTCTTTTGCAACCTTCTGACAAGCAAAGTCAACGGGGGAAGCCAGATTCACTTAACAGCCGCGTTGCTAACTTAACAACTGCAGTGATTGTGGCAAGAAAAGTCATGAAATGGGGCAAAACTCACTTAACAACTGTCTTGTTGAGCAACCTAAATTGTGGTTGTAAGTCAATGACTATCTGTATTCCAGAATAAGTATTACTTTTCTGGCCTATTCTGGCTGTGTTCTACCTTTCATGCACCATACATGCCCTGTCGGAATCTGACTCGGAGGAGGAAGCCGAACAGCTGACAGGGAGTGGGAGTGGTGGCTCTGTTGGCTGTGGAAGAAACCGGGGAAGGGCAAAGTCCGACTGGGCAGAGCAGGGGAGAGAGAGAACAAGGGAGAGGGAATTCAGAGGAAGACCCAGGCCCAACCCCTCTTCATCCTAGGGCATGCAGGGAGGAATAGAGAAGGGAGCAATGTGAGTTGCATGGCTTACGGGGAAGGAAAGGGCCCTGATTCCCTTCATTAGCTGCAGCTGGGAACACAGTGTATAAAAAAGGAAGCTGCGCACAGCAAGCTGTTGGGGGCAAAAGTGAATTTATCTTGTATCATCGTGGCTTATCTGTGTTCCTGGCATCTTCCCAACTGTGTGAGTTTTGCCGTGCTTTCTGAAATTCCTTCTCCTGTCCTGTCAAGCTAATTATTTCAGTTTGGTTGGTTTGGATTTTAAATTACATTGTGCATACTTTGATTTGGACTGAATTTTCTACAGTCAAAGGCTGTTCCTAGGAGTTTTTCTCCAGCCCGAAAGTAACCTGGACATTGGGGGCAAAGTGGGAGATAATAAAGGGACTCTTATTGCTTATTTGACTGTGTTGCCTTTGTGCCACACCCCTTTGGGTCATCGCATACCCATTATTCTTACTTTCACATGAGCACATGTCATATGAAGCGTGTAAACACCCACACTGAGCTGCACAAGTGGCGGGCAAGCTCAAGAAGCTCCATTTGTGCAAGTGACAAGCATGCACACACAAAACCATCCCCTCACTCCCCCTCCCTGGCCAGAAAAAGTTATTTGAGTTTTGTCCCATTTTGCGATTTTTATCGCCATGTTTGTTAAGTGAATCCCTGCAGATGTTAAATTAGTAATGTGGTTGTTAAGTGAACCTGGTTTCCCCACTGACTTTGCTTGTCAGCAGGTTGTAAAAAGGAGACCGCACAATCCCGGGACACAGCAAGAGTCATAAATGTGAGCTAGTTGTCAGGCATCCCAATGTAAATCATGTGACCGCAGGGATGCTGGAACGGTCATACATGTGAAAAATCATCACGATTTACTTTTTTTCGGTGCTGTTGTAACTTTGAATGGTCTCTAAGTGAACTGTTGTAAGTCAAGGACTGTCTGTATATGTCTAAGTGCTATTGTTGTATACGTCACACATTGATGTGTGTGTGTTTGTGTGTGTGTGTGTGTGTGTGTTTGTGTGTGTTTGTGTGTATTCATATTCCTTCATACTATCCACTGGTAACAATATGGCAAAAAAGACTTTATGTGGCTTTGTAACATAATTAAGAGACATTTCATTAATTACCTTCCCCCAGGAAAATAACAAACTTGAGATCATTAATTCCTTTTAACTGAAAAATAGTCACTATGGCAATATGAAATATAACCACTTGCATGTATGTCTTAAGGTGACTTATGACAAAAATGCACTGAGATTTCTTTGAGGAATTTGATGTCTGTTCTCATTACTATGGTTAATTGTCCCCACAGACTTCCACAACACTAATTCAGCTAATGGGCCATGAGTATCTACAAAGAGAAGACAGCAAATGATACCAACTCCACCGGCTGTGTACGTATGTTAGAACACCGCGCACAAATGTGCAAGAGATGGAACTGGCATCAGCCATCACAGTATGTTTTCATCATTCCAGTGAAATCCTGGCTTGCTGAGGAGGCCTCTGAAGCCTGGATTAATTAGGCTTCTCTGTCAGGAATGTGTGCCTGGCTCTGTGGTTTGGAGATGGGTGCATAGATACTGCATTTATAGCGATCTGCTCCATTGTGCGCTGCCCGAATGTGCCTTGCCTGCCATCCGCCTCCCATGAGGAAGTCAGATCAACCAATCAGCGTGCAGGACACCCATCGCCACACAATGCAAAGTTGGGATTTGGGAAGTGTGCACGTCAGTCTGCAGCCATCTGCAACCTATGCTTACCCGTCAAACCCTTCAAAGCGTAGGAATCGTGCTTCCCCCAAAATAAGACCATGTCTTATATTTCATTTTTACTCCAAAA
>NW_020769341.1:441899-457974 GCF_900518735.1 Pseudonaja textilis
GGTCTTATTTTGGGGGAAATACAGTAACTAAACATGTCCATCTGGCTGACGATCTCAATTCGGTCTTATTTTGGGGAGGGGGGTATATTAACAAGCAACTTCAAAAATCATGCCAGGGCTTATTTTCCAGTCAGGGAAATACGGTAACTGAATGAATCCATCTGGCTGATATTAACTGGGTCTTATTTTTGGGGGGCGGGGGGAAAGTTAGGGCTGGCTCTGCCAACCTACTTTGGACCCAACAGAGGAACATACAGCCAAGGAGCTGGCTAGCATCGTGAAGCCTATCCTTTGGTTTTTTAAAAAAATGTTTTAATGTTAATTGTTTTAATTTTCTTTTTAAACTGCCTATTATAATGTTATATGTAGCTTTTATGCCTACTTGTAGATCATCCAGAGTCACTCTCTGAGGAAGAAGGGTAGTTTAAAAAAAAAATGATACAGGTAGTCCTTGACTTATGATCATTCACTTAGTGACTGTCTGAAGTTACAACGGCACCGAGTGACTTATGACCGTTTTCCGCTGTTACAACCGTTGCAGTGTGACCCTGGTGGTCACGTGATCAGAATTCATATGCTGGCAACTGGCATGTATTTATGACGGTCACAGTGTCCCCGGGTCAGGTGATTCCCTTTTGTGACCTTCTGACATGCAAAGTCGATGGGGAAGCCAGATTCGCTTAACAACTGTGTCACTAACTTAACGACTTCTGTGATTAACTTAACTGTGGCACGTGAGGTCGTAAAATGAGGCAAAACCCACTCGACCACTGTGTTGTCTAACAACAGAAACCTGGGGCTCAATTGTGGTGATACACTGAGGTCCACCGAAATAAATAAAATGGTTTTGCCCCTGAACAGCCACTGAAAAGCATTTGCATAAAGGGTCCCAGGTGCCTGAATCCTGACTAGACTCAAAGGCATGAGGGATGATTGCAAATGTCAAATACAATTACCATTTCTTATCGCTCGCTATCTACTGATTTGAAGTTGCCTGCCTTGCAATCCCCTTAGACCTCTCCACGGTAGCCCCAATTAAAAAGTATTGCAAAGAAAACCATGGTTTGTTTTTTAACCTTAGCATTGAAAATGGATAGCTGCGCATTCCTTCCAGGGGGGGCCAGCCTCGGCAACTTTACGACTTGTAGGTTTCAATTCCCCAAATAGCTGGCTGGGGAATTCTGGGAGTTGATGTCCACAGGTCTTAAAGTTGCCATGGTTGGATAACAGAATAACAGAGTTGGAAGGGACCTTGGAGGTCATCTAGTCCAACCCCCTGCTCAAGCAGGAAAACCCTACATCATTTCAGACAAATGACTATCCAGTCTCCTTAAAAACTTCCAGTGTCGGAGCATCCACAACTTCTGGAGGCTAGTTGTTCCACTGATTAATTGTTCTAACTGTCAAGAAATTTCTCCTTAATTCCAGGTTGCTTCTCTCCTTGATTAGTTTCCATTACTTCATGTCTTGCCTTCAGGTACTTTGGAAAATAGGTTGACTCCTTCTTCTTTGTGGCAGTCCCTTAGATATTGGGACACTGCTTAAAATGGCTAAGGTTAGATACTTCGGATGGAGAATATGTTTACTTAAAAATGTTTACACTGGAAACATTCTACTGATCGCTAAGGAAGCTGAAGTACAATCTGTAAAACATAATCTGCACACAAAATCTTCTTGGAAATCTCTTCTGTCCATAGACAAGCCAGCTAGACAGACAAATACAAAGACATACTGAGAGAGAATAACACAAACATAATTTCCTCTTTCTCCTTGGTTAGACCTGCGTGGAAGAATCATACTTGACTACTGCAGATTTAAAAAGAAAATCTTCAACCTTTTTACCGCACCTATTGGGCTGAAAGTCAAAGGTATTATTTTATAGAGAATAAAGTAGCATGTACAGGAACGGCCTAACAGCTGACTATGTGCTCTAAAAGTAATCGCACTGATGTGTAAGTAATAGCTTTGACGTTCCACTCAAGCCATTGGCAAACTATAAATGCTGCCTAGAAAACTTCCCGGCTTTGTCCATCAAGTTGGCAGGAGTCAAACCTGAGGATGGGAGCGAGAGAGACAAAGAGGGTGCTACATACTTAAAAGGACGCAACGGATTACAATTGAACAGCAATGGTTGCTGGTGGTCTCTCTCTTTTTTTTTTTACTACTCTCTTAAGGGCGGACAGGTAATTCAGCACGAAAGTGCAGGGTATCCTACAGTATCTGCGACGCAAAAATGAGATTGTGCAAATAGATGGCCACAAAGAGGTTAAGAGGTTTCTGTATGGCCTTCTGCATTCAAGTATAGGTAGCCCTCCACTTACGACCGCAGTGGAGCTCAACATTTCGGTTGCAAAGCAAGACTCAGTGAGTTTTGCTCATTTTAGAACCTTTCTCGCCACGATTAAGTGACTCACTGCAGTTGTTAAATCCGTGACCTGGTTGTTAAATGAATCCAGCTTCCTCACTGACTTTGCAGGTCACAAGGGGGTATCACATGACCCCGGGAGCCTGCAACCTGTCATAAATATGAGTCGGTTGCCATCGTCTGAATTTTGATCACATGACCATGGGGGTGCTAAAACGGGTAGTGTGAAAGCCCCTTCTGATGTTGTGCTTTGCCATTCCTTTCCTTCCTCGATAAATAATAAATCTCCCCCAAAACAGGAAAACGTTAAGATTTTCTCTGGAGAGAGGAAAACTAATGAAAACCCTACTCAAGCATTCCATACAGGTAGTCCTTGACTTACAACAATTCAATTAGTGACCCTTCATTTGAAGTTGCAATGGCACTAAAAAAAGTGACTTATGATCAATTTTCATACTAACAACCGTTGCGGCACCCGCATGGCCACGCAATCAAAATTCTGACATTAGGATAGGATAGGATAGGATAGGATAGGATAGAATAGAATAGAATAGAATAGAATAGAATTCTTCATTGGCCAAGTGTGATTGGACACATAAGGAATTTGTCTTGGTGCGAATATTCTCAGTGTACATAAAAGAAGATAAATTTTGTCAAGAGTCAAGAATCATCAGGTACAACAATAATAGTCATAGGGTACAATAAGCAATCAAATCATATTAGGAAACAATCAGTATAAATCATAAGGATACAAGCGACAAAATTACAGTCATACCGAAACATTTGGCCATACCGAAACATTTGGCCACTGACTCATAGTTACGACGGTCGCAGTGACTCATAGTTACGACGGTCGGGGCACATGATCCCCCTTTGCCACCTTCCAACCAGCAAAGTCGATGGGGAAGCCGGATTCAATTCACCACCACGTGACCAACGTCACAACTGCAGTGATTCACTTAACAACAGTGGGGAAGAAAGGCAAAGGTAAAACAGGGCAGAACTCATTTAGCAAATATCTCACTTAGCAACAGAAATGTTGGGCTCAGTTATGGTCTTAAGACGAGGACTACCTGTATTTAAAAATTAGATTGTGTGCAGTTAGTGTGATTTTTCTAAATACAGCCACAAGGAGAAAAGGAAAAATGCCATCCAATCAAAGCAGGATTTGAAACCTGAGTGGTTCAGTATATATATATATATATATACATTGGACTTTGAATTAAGGAGCAAGTTTTAGGATGACGCTGAAAGAATCTTTATTCCCAATCCAAGAGGACTAAAAAAATCGGCTTTCTTTCCATTTCCAAGCAGTTTCTGTGGTTTTTTTTTTTTTTTTACTTATTCAGGCTGTAGCACAAATACAGTTCCATACAGAAAGCATTAGAGTAACTTTGAACCTAAAATAAATAACACGCCAGTCAGAAAACCACTTAGGAGCTGCAGAGAGATATAAAAAATCCAACGAATGGGCTGCGAAACGAGGAATGTGAGAATTTCCACAGCATTCGCAAATGGTTTTAATAATGGTTTATTAGCTACCACTCCCCCCAAAAAGAGAGAAACCCAGCATCAAACGTAGGAGGGGGAGAATGAATGGGGGGGAAGTGAGCTTTTGCTTAACCCAAACGTGTCCGAATGTCTTTAGGTGTTTGGGTCTTAGGATAGAATAGACTAACAGAGTTGGAAGGGACCTTGGAGGTCTTCTAGTCCAACCCCCTGCGTAGGCAGGAAACCCTATGCCATTTCAGACAAGTGGCTGTCCAATCTCTTCTTGAAAACCTCCAGTGATGGAGGGTTCACAGCGTCTGCAGGCGAGTCGTTCCATGGATTAATTGTTCTGTCAGGAAATTCCTCCTTAGTTCTAGGTTGCTGTCCTCCTTGGTCACTTTCCATCCGTTGCTTCTTGTCCTGTCTTCAGATGCTTTGAAGAATAGGTTGACCCCCTCTTCTCCGTAGCAGCCCCTCAAACGTTGGAAGACTGCTGTCAGGTCAACTTCTTTTCATTAAACTAGACAAAACCCAATTCCAGCAACCGTTCTTCATGTTTTAGCCTCCAGATCCATTTTATCATCTTTGCTGCTCTTCTCTGCGCTCTTTTCAGAGTCTCAACATCTTTTTAAAGTTGTGTATAAATTGCGTTGTTTTGTTTTTTTTGGGGGGGGGTGGGTCTTCCATTCCATCACTTTCTGGTTGGGGTGTTGTAGTGGTAAATGGGAATGACCTTGGAATGGTGAGGGGGGGGGAGACATGCTGCCTGGGGAAGGGTCAGACGAGAGAGGCCAAACCCTCGAGCTGCATGAGTGGAAAAAGAACCTCACAAATCACACACACACACACACAGACACACAAACACCCCTTCTCAAGTTGTAAAGGCGATGAGGGGAGATTTCTGAGCCTTTTGCAGACATTTCATTACTCCAGATAGGTTACATCATCAGGGCTAAAAGGGAGTGGGATTTGCTATCAGTTTATACAGGTAGTCCTTGACTGTAACAATTGGTTTAGTGACTGTTACAGGAAGTTACAACACTGAAAAAAGTGACTTGTCACACTTGCAACGGTTACAACAGTGGTGGGATGCAAAATTTTTTACTACCGGTTCTGTGAGCGTGGCTGGGTGGGTGTGGCAGAGGAAGGATATACTGTAAAATCCCCATTCCCTCCTCCACCCCACTAACCTGCTTTCCAGCTCCGTTCTCCTGTGCAGGGCAACCAAAGAAGACCCAGCCGATCAGCTGGGACTCGGGAAGCGGAGAATAGGCGGGGGGGCGGGGCCAGTCAGAGGTGGGATTGGCCAGTTCTCCGAACTACTCCAAATTTCCGCTACCGGTTCTCCGGAACTGGTCAGAAGTGGCTGAATACCACCTCTGCGTTACAGCATCTCCTCAGTCGCATGATCAAAACTCAGATGCTTGGCAACTGACTCATATTTATGACGGTTGCCACGTCCCAAGGGTTCCCCCCCCCTTTTTTTTAGCATATGGCACATGTTAGCCAGAGATCACAAAAGGTGGCTGGCTGCCTTTGAGAAAGGAACTTTTTCAGGCGGTGTTATCTTTCAGGAAGCCTGAATGCGGGTAGGCATTCGGGAGAGGCTCCTTTCTGGTCTCTATGCAGTTTATTCGCTCATGGGAATCGAGCCGCCAACCTCAGCGGTGTGCAGGCCCGGCGTCTTACCAGGTGAGCCACACCACGGGGCTCCCCCGTTGACTTTGCTTGTCAGAAGGCCGCAAAAAGGAATCGCGTGATTCCCAGGGACACGGCAACCATCATAAATACCAGTCAGTTGCCAAGCATTTGAATTTGGGTCACGTGACCAGGGGGATGCTGCAATCGTCATAAGTGCGAAAAATGGTGGCAAGTCACTTGTAACTTCAAACGGTCGCTAAACGAAGGGATGTAACCGAGGACGTAAATAAAAACAATCCTTGTTTCTGCCTGAGCTGCAATTCAAATGTGGAACCAAGGAGAAGAAAGAAAGATACGCACTTGCCAAGAATTGCCTGCCAAAGCTGCCTGAATTCTGTATTAGTTCCTTTTATTTGGGTTTTTTGGGTAGATCTGAGCTCTGTGGAAGTTAAAAGGAGGCGGTAAAAAGGAAGGAAAAAAAGGGGGCAAATAGCTTGAACCACATCTCTTAACTACACTCCCCAAACAACACTGCCAACTGGAGTAGCTACATTGGAGAGAAGCAGCCTAGCAAATAGTCAAAACTCAGAGGCTTATTAGTGTCTTGGAAAGAGGGAGAAATATATTATATACATCTTAGAAACGAGAACTGCTTCAGCACCCTTTGCACTAGAGTTTCAACCTTTAGAATATAATAATCCGTTAAAAGACAAACCTTTCCGAACAAACGAAATTACAGTATTAGCAACATTATTCTCTAAAACGTTAGTCTTTTAAACCAACCTTTTAATCATCCAGTATAAAATGTATGTTTTGATTTGCCACCAGGCCTCATTCTCAAGCTAATATACTGTATGGCACTTTTGCAAGATGTATAACTCTGAGAGGAGACAATTTTTCCCCCCTCTTAAGCTTCTCTGGGAGGAATAATTGTAGTTCAGATCTTTTAAATTCTGATTTAAAAGTAAAAAAGCACGGCTGACAGTATCCATGAAAAATACCAGGTGGCTGCTGGCTGCTTCAGCGGAACTGTTAAAAGCCGTAATCCAACATTTTAAAGAAGCTGATCATTAAAAGAAATAATTAGAAAACACCGAACTGGCTTCAGTTTTTCTAAAGTTTCTTTCAAAGGGCACCATTAATTAGTCTGAGGATTATTTAGTCAAGGACAACATGACACCCTTGAAACCTGCTGAAGCACAGCTTCCCCAAATTCCAAGTCTACATACAAGCAATCCTCAGCTTATGACCACAATTGGGCCCAAAATTTATATTGCTAAGCGAGGCAGTTCTTAAATGAGTTTTGCCCCTTTTTAGGACGAAATTCGTAAACGTTATGAAATTCCTCAGCCTTTGGAGGGAAATTACTTTCTTTATACATTTTCAAATGGTTATAGGTGCCTGTTAGATAGTCCTCGATGTATAACCATAAGTGAGCCCAATGTTTCCGTTCCTAAACAAGAGCGATGTTTAAGTGCGTTTTGCTTCATTTTACAACCTTTCTTGAGGCAGCTGTTAAGGGAACCGCTGTAGTTGTTAAATGAGTAACACAGTTTGTCAAGTGAATTTGACAGAAAGTGAATTTGTCAGAAAGTCGCAAAAAGTGATCACGTGACCCCAAGACACTGCGGCCGTCATAAATACGAGCCACTTGCCAGGCACCTGAATTTTGATCACATGACCATGAAGATACTGCAACGGTCGTAAATGTGTAAAATGGTGATACGGCACCTTTTCTAGTGCCGTCGTAACTTTGAACGGTCACTAAATGAACTGCTTTAAGCCGAGGGCTACCTAATGTCAGC
The DNA here is from genome assembly GCF_900518735.1 of Pseudonaja textilis. The sequence continues at coordinate 449,202 of NW_020769341.1, forward strand.
ATTCCAGTAAACTTCCATTCCAACCAATAACTCCGAGACAGACATCTCCCAAAAAGTTCCTTTTATTTGGATGGTAACTGGCACATCTGTGGAATCCCGACTCTGAAATTCTGGGCTTCCTTGCCATAAGTAAAAACTACAAATCCATCCCCTATGCCCCTCACCACATCACGCGGCCCAATCATCGGATCTCAATACGGCTTCCAAAGCTGACACCTGCATTTGTAAAGTCCTCTAGGAATATCCCAAACAAACTCAGCAGCCCTTCTTAAATGTGGGCAGGAATACTTAATACCAACCTAATTTAATTAGGTTATCACGTGGCTTGCTAATCAAACTTGCTCGAGTTCAATGCCACCTTCACCCTGAAGCTTAATGGGTGATGTTGCTGTAATTATTTCTCATGGAAAATATTTCCCAGGATGTTTAGAATGAGAAAAATCACAGGTCCACACCTTACCCACGTCTGATGGCTGAGAGGGGCAGGGACAGAATCTCCAACCAGACAAAAAGACTATCATAGGAAAAAAAAATATATCACTACTACAGGTAGTCCTTAACTTACAACCACAATCCAGCGCAAATTTTCTGTTGTTAAGGGAGACATTTGTTAAGCGAGCTTTGGCCCATTTTATGACCTTTCTTGCCACAGTTATTAGGTGAATTGCTGCGGTTGTTAAGTGAGTCACCTGGTTGTTAAGTGAATCTGGTGTCCCTGTTGAATTTGCTCATTGAAGGGTCAGAAAAGGGGATCACGTGACCTTAGGACACAGCAATAGTCCTAAGTAGGAATCAGTGTGCGGATTGTTGATCACATGATCATGGGGATGCAGGATTAACTGTGAAAAATGGTCCTACGTCACTTTTCACAGTGCCGTTGTATGAACGGTCACTAAATGAACTGTTGATAGTGGAAGACCACATGTATCCATTAGAATAAAAAATGTAGGCAACACCCAGGATCTAGAATGGTTAGATTCGTGTAGATCACATATCCTAGGATTTGTTTAGCTTTGCTTCATCCTTCTACTTCAGGGGTGTCAAACTCATCTCATGTTGATGTCACGTGACTTATCGCGACTTCCCCTTCACTAAAATGGGGGTGGGCGTGGCCAGGGCGTGACCCATCCGGCCCACAAGTTTGACACCACTGTTTTACTTGATCTCAACCATCAGACAGGCAGTCCTGCACTTATGACCACAACCGAGCCCAACATTTCCATTGCTTAAGCACTCAGTGAGTTTTGCCCCATTTTACAACCTTCCTTGCCACAGTTGTAAAGTGAGTCACTGGCCTTGTTAAGTTAGTAACACAGTTGTTAAGTGAATCTGGCTTCCCCGGTGACTTTGCTTGTTAGAAGGTCGCAAAAGGGGATCAACGTGACCCGGGGGGACACTGCAACCGTCATAAATATGAGGCCAATGCCAAGCAGATGAAATTTGATCACGTGACCACGGGGGTGCTGCAATTGTTATAAGTGTGAAAAATGGACATAAGTCGCTTTTTTCAGTGCCCTTGTAACTTTGAACTGTCACGAACAAATGGTTGTAAGTCGAGGACCATCTGTACCTAGTTGCCCCAAAGCAACTTTGTACAATCTCTAAAAGAATGGTCGTAAGTCACAGACTACCTGTAATCTTTAACCAGGGATTCTCAACCTGTGTTTGTTTCACAGGGTTCCTGCAAAAATTAGATGGAATTCTGATAAGTACTAAAAACAAAAAGGGAAAAAAAAAGAAGTTCAGTTGAAATGCAGCCAATTTTCTGCCACCGGAGCTTTGAGTCTGGATCAGGAGTTAGGGGGGAACTTTAAAAAAAATACAAAAACTATACAGGTTCCACAGCGTGAAAAACTTGGAAAATGGCTGGTTTAGGGAACAAAGCACTCTGGAAATCATTGATGCCAAGCACCACCCAGCTGGTCAAGAGAGGAGAGCCAAACAGATTTAGTTTCTTCAATATGCAAGTCTGGAAAAAAAAAAATACAGAAGCTTAGAAACTGCCAGAGAATTTCCCAGCGTCCTTTAAATTGAAGGCCGTGTTTCTCTGCCCTGAACTGATGTTTATGTGATCACTGGGTTGCCCTTTTTCTCCCATTTATACAGGTAGCCCTAGGCTCACAACAGTTCGTTTAGTGACCGCCTGAAGTTAGAACAGCACTGAAAAAAGTAACTTAGGACTGTTTTTCACATTTAGGACGATGGTCAGGTGAAGTGGTGCGGTGACGGTCAGGAGGTTGTGGATTCAATCCTAGATAGAGGCAGATATTTCTTTCTCTGGGCACAATGAGAATATAGCTGCTGAAAAAAAAAAACAACCTCCACATTGGCGACAGGAAGGGTATCCGGCCAGTAAACACTCAGCTCCATTCAGCTGCCCAGATTCTACCCCACAAAGGATTATGGGGTCATCAAACAACCACAATAAATAAATAAATAAGGTTATCAAAATTCAAATGCTTAGCAACTGGCATGTATTAATGATGGTTGCAGTGCCCTGGAGTCATGTGATCATCTTTTGCGATCTTCTGACAAGCAAAGTCAATGGGGAAGCTAGATTCACTTAACATCTGGGGTAACTTAAGAACTGGGCAGGGATTCACTTAACAACTATGGCAAGAAAAGTCACCAAATGGGGCAAAACTCACTTAAATGTCTCATTTGGCAGCAGGAATTTCGGGCTCAATTGTGGTCATAGATCAAGGATTGCTTTCTCTGTTCCTTTCTGAATAGCTGTAGAATCCCAGGCAATCTGTGACATGGTTTGTATGTCTCCTACCTCTCAAAACCAAAATTGGAGAAAAACATTTATAATAGCGCAAATTCCATGCCTTAAAACAATTCCATTCCAAGCATCTATTTTGAAGCTCTGATGTTTGATCGCAATTGCCAAACAGTGCTATACAGGTAGTCCTCCATTTACAACCACAGTTGAGCCCAACATTTATGTTGTTCAATGAGAAATTTGTTAAGTGAGTTTTGTCCCATTTTATGACCTTTCTTGCCACATTTGTTAAGTGAATCACTGCCATTGTTATATTACTAACGTGGTTGTTAAGTGAATCTGGTTTCCTCATTGATTTTGCTTGTCAGAAGGACACAAAAGGGGAATCCCATGACTCTGGGACACTGCAACCGTCGTAAATGTGAGTCAATGACAAGCCTCTGAATTTTGATCAAGTGATTATGGGGTTGCTGCAAAGGTTGTAACTGAAAGATGGTCCTAAGTCACTTTTTTCAGGGCCGTTGTAACTTTGAACGGTCACTAGATGAACTGCTGTTAAGTTGAGGACTAACCTGCACTGCTTCCTACCATTTGAAATTGGAAATCTAAGAAAGAAAGCATATAATTGGCTTAACATACATTCTTTAAAAGAAAAAGGTAACTCCCCCAAATCTTCATAAGAAACAACAGTTAAAAACAACTCTTGTAGGGTTCCCTGATAAAGTAATTTAAAAGAATATGCGATGTCACTTTTGGCTCATAGACAGGCATTCCCGCTTCAAAACCAATCCCTACAGGTAGTCTTCAACTTACAAGCAGTGACCGTTTGAAGTTACACAGCACTGAAAAAAGTGACCTATGACCGGTTTTCACACTGATGACTTTTGCAGCATCCCCAGGGTCATGTGATCCGAATTCGGACACTTGGCAACCGATTCATATTTATGGCAGTCGCGGTGTCCTGGAGTCACATGATCACCGTTTTTCACCTTCCCAGACAGCTACTGCTAAGCCAAAGCCAATGGGAAGAAGCCACTTAATGACTGTACGGTTTACTCAACCGCTACACTGAGTCCCTTAACAACCGCGGCAAAAGAGGTTGTAAAATGAGGCAAAATTCAGTTATCAACTGCCTTGCTCAGCGATGGACGTTTGGGGGATTTCAATTATGGTCAGAAGTCGAGGAACATCTGTATGTACAACCCAATCTCAATGTTCCAACAGCTGCAGCAGCACCCCTACAGTTGCACGATGGCATTTCTGGGGTGCTTGACAAGTAGCTCATATTTATGGCTGTTTGCAATGTCCCAGGGTCATGTGAGTGCAAGTTTTTTGAGTCTGCAATATTTATTTCTAGTTTTCGGCAAAAAATAACTCCGTTGGGAAAATCGGGTTTGTTTAATGACTGTAGTGTTTGCTTATAAACTCGTACCAAAAAAAAGGTAAAAAATCAGGCATGGTCAGGCTGTGACCTGCTTAATAATAACCGCCACAACTTAGGATCATAATTCTGGGCTCAATTTCAGTCTTAAGTGATGCACTACAGGTACTCCTCGACTTACCACAGCTCATTTAGTGACCGTTCAAAGTTACAACGGCACAGAAAAATGTGACTTATGACTGTTTTCCACAATTACAACCGTTGAGGTATCCTTGTGATCAAAATTCAGATGCTTGGCACCTGACTCATATTTATGACTGGTGCAGCATCCTGGGGTCACGTGATCCCCTTTTGGGACCTTCTGACAAGAAAAGTCAATGGGGAAACCAGATTCACTTAACGACCATGTGACTGTCTTAACAACGGCAGTGATTCACTCAACAACTGTGGCAAGAAAGGTTGTAAAATGGGGCAAAACTAGCTTAACAAACACCTCACTTAACGACAGAAATTGTGGGCTCAATTGTGGTCGTAAGTCGGCGACTACCTGTATATGCATCAAGATGTATATGCCGGCAACAAAGTAAAAAAAACCCCATAATTATCATAGTAAATGAAAAACGGAACTGCACAAAAACCTATCAATTTCAGAAGTGTATGGGATACAAATAGTAGATACAATACCTTCAATGCTTAAGACTTTTCTGTATTCCGAGACTTAACAAGTATGTATCAAAAGCATATCTAGTTATATTTAAACAATCTAAACTTATCTTCCCCTTTTGCAAAGAACGTTAAGGCTGTAACAAAGAATATAGAATCAATGATATTGATGGTATTTATAATTTTATTGGAAATTACCGTTGGGTGTCAGGCTCCATAGCCAAGCAATTAAAAGCTACTTTTAAGATTTGAATTGTTTTGATGGCCTATTTGAAAAGGACAAAAGCAACAAAGAAACCGGGCGCTGTGAATTTTCAATCTTTTAAAAGGACAGCACACAAAAATCCCCCTCGATAAAAACTTTAGGATTTGGGAAGGGGCGGAAGTGGTTTCGATGATTACTGACGGAAGATGGAAGACCAGAGATGGGAGACTCCCTGAAATGTTCTCCAAGTTACTCCAAGATTGACTCCGCTCTTCCAGACTGATTTTAAAATAACACAAACCTTTCTTTGCCCTTAGCAAAAACCCATTAACAACCATCCTTAACTACTCTGAGAATAGCAGGTTTATCGGCATCTTTTGAGTGTTCTGTATATCTGAACTGATATTCTACAAGAAAAGGAAGTTTATGGAGAGGCTTGGATGGTTAACGTGCCATGCATGCGGCTATGTCTGTAGGACGGCAGGAAACATAGGCAGGAACAGAAACAAATCTCTAAAAAGTGCAGAAAACAACAGATATTTTCTCCTGCCTATCCACACCATTTTTAAACAACCTCAAAATGAATCATTTGGACATGTTTAGGAAATAAGCAGTAAAGAGAGAGCGAGAGCTGTTTGACCACAAATATTCATGCACTTAAAGGTAAAAAAGTTGCCATATTGAGAGACAGATGACAGACCGAGATAGAGACAGACAGATGATAGATAGATAAGATAGATAGAATATCTGTTCCACCACAAATATTCATGCAGTTAAAGGTAAAAAAAGTTGTCCTATTGAGAGATGGATGACATACAAAATAAATAAATACATATGTAATAAATAAGTAAATAAAATAAAATAGATAGCTGTTCAACCACAAATATTCACACACTTAAATTAAAAAGTCACCCTATTGAGAGATGGATGACATAATAAACAAACAAAAATACATACATAATATACATACAGCCTGTGAACTAAAGAGAAGTGAGTGGATTATTGTGTACTCTTTCCCTTCTACAAAAATCTCCATCAACTTTTGCTGTCTTTCAAATGTACCAATTTCCCTCCATCTATGTACATTAATCAGAAGGATTAAGTTATAATTGTCTCCCAAGATATGGCTTCTTGGTTAAGAACAGGTGAAATGCCTTTGTGGTCACCCTACCTATTTTGTTTGTTTGTTTACCTGTTGGATTTTTATCCAACCTCTTGCTCAGTAGTTCAAGGCATTGTACACAATGAGCCAGCCTCCCATTTCTTTCAATAACATAGTCTGGGTTCAGAAAAATGGCTGGTTTTTGGTCACCCAAAAAGCTTCGGTGGGAGATAATGGAGAAGAATTTTGATCTCTCCAAGGCACATCCAACACCTTCACCAGTGTGTCAGATTTGACCATAACCCAGTACTGAACTACTACACAATTGTTGGTGGCTGGCCAAAAAAATGGAGCCATGAACGCTGCTAGACCAAGGGTGGGCAATTAATTTTCCCAAGGGGACAAACAAAGACTATTGTGGAGAGCCAAACCAATAGGCTTGTGAAGGTGTGTAGGCAGTCTTCAAGATTTACATTTGATTCAGTCACAACAATGGGGGGCGGGGGGGGGGGAGCTATAAAATACCCAGGTCTGTGCTACACCATGTCTAGTTTCAAGCAACTTTGAGAAACAACATGGAAACCTCCCAGAGTTGCTTGATGTGGAGATGAGCAACGTATAAATTCGATATATAAATAAATAAATCAACCAACCATGTCACCAAAAACTTTTTAGCCTCCATCCTTTTTAAACAAGTCCTTGGTAGAGGAAGGCAGTGAATGGAAAAGTTCAGGAAGCATGAAAACACCTAGGTCTATCTATGGATTTGCTAGAACAGGACAACCAGAGATAAAAGTAACCCAAATTTGGAATCAGACAAGGAGCAACTGAAATTGAAGATGCCTCCTTTTTTCTGCGAGGCACACACAAAAACGCACACACCAAGAGAAGATGCCTACTGGGCAAAAGGAAAAAAAAAACGACACTCAAAAGCCAACAGAGAGAACCAGAGAAGAAGGTAGCCAAATCTGAAGAGCACAGGACTTGAAGTCCACACTTCTTAAAAGTACTGACGTTGAGGAACACTGAACACAGAATAACAACATAGAGTAACAGACTTGGAAGGGACCTTGGAGGTCTTCTAGTCCTGCCCCCTTGCTGGAGCAGGAGACCCTACACCATTTCAGACAAATGGCTGTCCAATCTCTTCTTAAAAGCCTCCCGTGATGGGGCAACCACAATCTCCGAGAGTTGTCAGAAATTGGTCCGTGTGACAAAAGCCACTTAGGGAAGGTTTGGGAGATGAGAGAACTGCAGATCAGGGATGCCTGCGGGATGCAGTTAAAAAACTCAAGATGGCAGACACAATCATGAAGTGGAACCTCCACCTGCTTTTTACTGTTACACTTAAAAAACAGGAGTATCGATTAACCCTTTGTGTGCACCCATTTGATTTCTTAAGACGGTACCTTTCAAATATCCTGGGGATATTTGCTGCAGGGGCAACAGATCCTACAAAGGCAACTCAGAGAGAACAGAACAAAAGGAAGAACGGCCAGGCTACAGAGACCTGGGTTTCAAAGGATAAAAGAGTCCCAATCTTTTCTCTACCTGGTTGAAATCCTGGCCTAGAAACCAGGAGACTGTGAGTAGTTTTAGGTCTCCTTTAGCCATGAAAGTTGGCTGGGTGATTTAAGACCAGCCCTTCTCCCTCAGTGTAATCCACCTCACAGGGTTGTTGTTGTTGTTGTGGGGAAAATAGGAAGCAGGTCAGTTAGATGCATGCATTGCCCTGGCTTATATATCTGCATTTGTATGCGTGTCTGTCCGTCTGTCCATTAATCCATCCATCCACCCACATACATGTAGGTAGTCCTCGACTTACAACATCTCATTTAGTGACTGTTCAAAGTTACAACGGTCCTGAAAAAAGTGACTGATGGCCAATTTTCAAGCTTTCAACCGCTGCAGCATCCCTGTGGTCACGTGATCAAAATTCAGCTGTTTGGAAACCGACTCATATTTATGACGGTTGCAGGTTTCCAGGGTCACGTGATCCACTTCTGCAACCTTCTGACAAGCAAAATCAATGGGGGAAGCCAGATTCAACTAACAACAACGTTACTAACTTAACAACCGCAACAATTCACTTAACAACTGTGGCGAGAAAGGTCATAAAAATGGGCGCAAAACTCACTTAACAAATGTTCCCCTTCACCACAGAAATTCTGGGCTCAGCTATGGTCATAAGTCGAAGACTCCCTGCACACACATACACATTTACATACATACACACAGGCATACATTTACATGTGCATATAAAGGTGTACATACACAGACATGCACATATATTTATCTCTATAAAAGGCAGGATGAAATGTAATATGATGATGATCTATAGAAGGCAGGATGAAGTGTAATATAACAATGATGATAAAATAATAATACAAGAGAGAGGTGCCAAAGTACCAGGAAGACCTGATGATGATGATAAGATACTTGGTTGATATACCTAGGATGCCGGCATCAACCATCAGCGCCAGTCAGTGGTATTTGTGAAACATTTTTAAATGTTCAGTTGACTGAGTTTCATGTTTAATGAATAAAAGAAATAGTAGTAATAACAATAATAACGTACAGCACAGAGATACCAGAGTACTGGGAAGATCAAATAGTGATAATAAATAATATAGCAGAGATGCCAAGCTACCAGGAAGATCAAATAATAAATAATAATAGTAATAAAGCAAAGAGATG
>NW_020769341.1:473178-496517 GCF_900518735.1 Pseudonaja textilis
GCCCGGCATCCTAAAAGTTTAAGGAAAGGCCAAAGCAGATTTTCCCAAACAAGACATCCCTCCAGATGTGTTGGAAGTGCCCAACTGCCCAACTCTTGGCTGGGCAAGCTGGACCAAACCATGTTGCGCTTAAAGGAGGCCTGCCAAGCGACGGAGTAAAACGTCCGTAGCAAAGTCCGAGGAGCAACTTAACGGAACCCCTTCCCTTTCAGGTGATTCGGTATGCAGAGAAGAGAGAGCGGAGTTTTAACATGGAGGCCAACACTCCGATGGTCTTTACGGTCTTTATCCACTTCTGAAATTTCTCCCCAAGGAGTAAAATAAAAGAGGAAACTATTTTGCAACGGCAGCTTTTCACCGCCTGGCAGGCTTGGGCATAATATAAACTTTGACCGGTTTGCCGAACAAGAGAGTCCCTTCGATGCTGCCCTCGGATGGGGGTGGAAGATCCATGCTGTCTCCCCAGGTGGACCGCGAGAGGCCCACGGAGGCTTTGGTCCTGTCTGAACTGTAGGCCAGGAGAAGACAGAGTTCAATTTGACAAGGTTCTGGAGGAAAGGAAGAACAAAAAATAAAGGGAAGGGGGAGGAAAGAGGGAAAGAAATGTCAAATTTGCCAGGTGTCAGGATTCCAGCAATCGCCCTAATGAAATCAACGATTCTCGAGCCAAACTTCAAAAACCTTCAAAGGATTCATTAGAGGTAAAGCCAACTCTGGCCTATGTCATTTACAGTCCCCTGTGACCCTGTTTCCCCCCTCCCTCCCCCCTGACTGTCTCATCAACCAGATTCTCCAATTGAGCACAGTTCACGGGCTGGGTGTCATCAATCACATTCTCCAATTACGGGCTGGGTGTCATCAATTACATTCTCCAATTATGGGCTGGGTGTCATCAATTACATTCTCCAATTATGGGCTGGGTGTCATCAATCACATTCTTAAATTATGGGCTGGGTGTCATCAATCACATTCTCCAATTACGGGCTGGGTGTCATCAATCACATTCTCCAATTACAGGCTGGGTGTCACCAATCACATTCTCCAATTACGGGCTGGGTGTCACCAATCACATTCTCCAATTACAGGCTGGGTGTCACCAATCACATTCTCCAATTACAGGCTGGGTGTCACCAATCACATTCTCCAATTACGGGCTGGGTGTCATCAATCACGTTCTCCAATTAAAAATATTTGTGGGCAAAAGCTCTGGTATTTTAGTTACAATCTTTTCAAGATAAGAGTTGGAATGTATTTCCACTTTCAAACAGCTGCACTGCTTTTCCAGATTTCCTTCCTCTCCCCTCCTTTTTTTTATGGCAACTACTAAAACAGGCATGGGAATGTTTTATGAGTTGGCACCAGGTTTCAAAAAGCAACTAACATACGGGTAAGTCCTCGACTTAACCTCATCTGAAGTTACGATGACACTGACAAAAATTACAAGATCTTTTTTTTTTCTTTTCCACACATCGCAGTATCCCCGTGGTCACGGGATCAAAATTCAGAGGCTTGGCAACTGGCATGTACTTCGAAACAGTTGCAGCATCCCAGGGTCAGCAAAGTCTACAGGGAAGCCAGAATCTGCTTAACAACTGTGTTATTCACTTAGCAGCTCCTGTGATTCATTTAACAATCTGTGTCAAGAAAGGATGCAAAATGCAGGTTGGGGGGTGGGAATTCCCTTAACAAATTTCTCCCTTAACAACATAAATTTTCTGGCTCAGTTGAGGTCGTAAGCTGAGGACATACATAAACAAACTCTGAGAAATGACCCAGATGAAATGTACGTTCCACAGAAATTTTCCCAGTAGGTCAAAAGAAACACTTAAAGCCAAGTCTCCCTTACCTGTCCAGGCGGTGTGTGAGAGATAAACCTGAGTAATTAATCGGTGCCTTCCTGGACCAGGGTTTCTAAAATCTGCCGGTTTCGGGTGAATCACTTGGGACTGGCCATCAGGATACATGATCTAGAAGAAGAAAAAAGAGACCTGAAGTGATCCTCAACCCTTAAATCACCAGTGAAGTAAAACATTTAATTTTGCAGCTATTAAGATTGTTGGCTGAGCAGGACAAAAAATAGCCAGGGAGATAATTGAGGCCTGGGAAATGGGTTGTAGCCATATTTTACTTTGAAGCTTCGAAGTTGCCATAATTTTAGTGCCTCAGAATTTGGGAGGGGGGAATTGCGTAGTGTGGTAGAAGATCAGACACAACATTCTTCTCAAAAAGTCAAGGACAAGTTACCCCGCACCTGGAGAGCTGTGTCTGGAAAAATGTCTCCAGTTGGGACGATGGTTGATTGGGCCGTGTGATGGACTGGTGGGTGCAGAGGGTGGGTTTATGACTTTCAATTGGGAAGGGGAAACCTGGAACTCTTCAGAGTCAAGTTTTCCCAGCGGTGCCAGGATGATTTCTTCAATAAATTCTTATTTGGATGAACTTTTATTTCTGAGTGCTGAATGAAACGGGGAGCATTCATGTCAGAGCATTTGCACCGTGACTATTATTACGAGACAACCCAGCAGCAAAACATCCAGCACACAGAGACTTAAGAAACTTAACGGTGGTTCATATACAAGACATGTACAGAAATATACGTGGTAGGCAAAACACCTGACAAGCAATCAATCTTCTTAACTCTACACGGAGAACTCTGCAATGAATACCGTACACAAGGAGAGAGAACGCAACCTCTAATGGCTGCCTTTATATAAACACCTCTTAAAGGGATAGAACCAATCCCCAGTCTTAAAGGGAAATACCCAGGCTATGCTGACTCATTGCATCAGCCACATCTGACTTAGTAGCCGGCCCTCAATACCCCAATTAAACAACTTAAAAGCAACACACAACCAGGCACCATATAAATACAACACAGAGTAGTCCCAAAGCACACATTCTGGTGAGGGAGAAGTTTCCCGAGGATGCGCTCCAGCACGAGACTAAACCTCTGGTCCCCATGACCAACCCAGATTGGAACTTGCAATGAAGCAATCCCTGCTTGTCCCACATCGTTCCACCATTTTTTCCCCCCGACTCAGTCATCCTATTGTGACATCCCCTTTATACAGAATTATCTCTTGAAAAAAAATAATAATAATAAAGCCCAGGAAATCTCATGAAAATAGTCTTTGTTGGCTGGGGAATTCTGGGAGTTGAAGTCCACACATCTTCGAGGGCCTGAGGTTGAAAAAGATTGGTGCGCACCCAATGGCAGTTGGCCAACCGAGAACTGGAGACAAAATGGTGGGACGTCGAATCCTTGCTCTTAACCCGCGCGGTGGCCTTCGTGGCTCAATTCTCATGTCGTGAGAGTTGTTGGAGCCTGAATCGGCGAGGGAAGATGAGCTGGAATTGGAGCCGACAGAGATGGAGGGGGCAGCTTCATCGGCTTCGGAGGAAAATGGGGAGGAGCAGGACTAGCCAGGCCAGGGCTTTTCAGGATTAGGACAGTTTTTAGGCAGGGCGGAAGGGGGGGACGCAGGATAACCAGGAGAGTGAACACGAGAGACAGTTCTCAGGCAATGAGCAAGGACCACTTCCTCCTGATCCGAGAGCACAGAGAGTGGAGAGAAGGCAAGAACAGTGCAGACTGGCCCATCTATTCAGGAGGAGAGCACCCTGCCCCACTCCACGAAGCACGCCTGGCGATCGAGACTTAAAGAGACGCTGTGGGGAAGGGCGTTTGTCCGGGAATTCATGGAGGGTTGAGTGCTGATATTTAAACTTTCCTGAATTCCTAGCATTCTTTCTGGATTTCTGGATGACTTGCCTGCCTCCTTCGCTTCCTGGGCTCCTCGATGTGCCCTGGTGGAGTTCTTGCTTCACAGCCGTGGTGCTCATAGCATTGGGCTGGACTACTCGCAGCCAGAGGCTGCTTGACAGGTGTGTGTGTGTGTGTGTGTGTGTGTGATCACTTTGCTCTGGGACTTGCCAGAAACGTGGGAACGTTTTGGGGAAATTCAGAGAACTGACCCACCCACCCACCTCTGCCGTTACCTCTCCTATATTCCCTTGATTGCCGCACCTCAGCTGAGCTAAAAAAAGCTGCTCTGCTTACCGGCGTTGACAGAGGTCAGTCTCGGAGACCTCCGTGTGCGTGCAAAGCACGTGTTCGGCATGCACACGCGGGAAGGTCAGCTCACCAGCGTTGACAGAGGTTGGTCTCTGAGCCCTCCGCGCACGTGAGAAGCGCAAGCGCATAGAACCACACATACAACCGGCAGGATACAATTTGGAAACCAACCACCGATCGCATCACGTTACCTGAACTTTCACCGTGCTTTGGGGATCTTGCACATGTTCCAGAGTGGCGTCCACATCTAGAGCAACAACTAAACCGGACGTGAAGCGCAGGGGATTGTCCGACTCTCCTGTGGGTTCGATAATGGTGGCAGTTGCTCGGTGGATCTGGGGGAAGAAATGGGGTAAATCAACCTACGCTTTGTTCAGAGTATATTCATGAACTGGAACAGAGCTTCGTAACAAGGTCAGCCAACGAATAGGCATAGCAACTAAGTCAGCCAGTGAGGACTGTTTGGAAACTGAAACTAGAAGTAGCCTAGGCGTGGGTCTATGTTAAGCTCTGCAGCTCTGAAGCTATGTGGAGCTCTGAGTCTGTCTGTTGAGAACGACATTTTTCTCTCCTCTGCTGTGTGTCTTGCTTGCCTGCTGAACTAAAGTGAAACTGAGGCCTGTTTCTGAGCTCCTGAGTTGCTCTTCTGCTCTGAGCCTGTAACATGTCTGCTTCTGTTTGAGGTTTCTGTTTCTCCATGTTGGAGAAATCTACAACTGGTATTGTAAAATTGACTTTATGTGTTTATAAAGAAGTGAAATGAAGCCTCAGCCATCTGTGCTTACTTTTCTGGCGCTGAATTTCGGCGGCTCTGACAACCTCTTGCCCCCCAACAATCTGGGTCCTCATTTTAACGACCTCGGAAGGATGGAAGGATGAGTCAACCTTGAGTTGATCAGGATCGAACTGCTGGCAGAGTTAGCCTTCAAGGCTGATTCTAACCATTGTACCACCATGCCACCAGAAGTTGGACAAAGAGGAAGAGGAAGTGGAAGAGGACAAGAAAGGGAAGGAAGAAATGGAGGGGAGAAGGAGGAAGGGGGAAAGAAGAGGGTGAAAAAGGGGAAAGAAAACAGAAGGAAGGAAGGAAGTGGAGGACGAAGGGGAAGAGAGAGAGGAAGAAGAAGAAGTGGAAGAGGAAGGAGAAAGAGAAAGGGAAAGGAAGGGAAGTGGGGAGGGAGAAGGGGAAAGGGAAGAAATAGCAGTAGACTTCTACACCGCTTCACAGTGCAACTCGTTCCAGCCCTCTCTAAGCGGTGTACAGAATCAACCTATTGCCCTCAACAATCTGGGTCCTTGTTTTACTGATCTCGGAAGGACGGAAGGCTGAGTCAACCTTGAGCCTGGTGAGATTCGAACTGCCGAATTGCAGGCAGCTGGCAGTCAGCAGAAGCAACCTGCAGTACTGCAACGCTAATCACTGCGCCCCCATAGATAACCAGTATCACCCCTGCAATGAACACCGGGAGACGTTAGAGGACAAGGGTGCCTGGCGTAATACTATAGTGCGTGGGGGTTACAAAGGGTCAGACACACTTAGAAACTGGACCACAGAAGAAAAACCGAGTAGAAAGGGACCTTGGAGGTCTCCTAGCCCAACCCCCTGATCGAGCAGGAGACCCCATACCATTTCAGACCAAGGGCTGTCCAATCCCTGACCTCTGTTTTGTGGAATATTCTCTCTTCAGAAGTTAGAACAGCCCCAACCCTGGTCGCCTTTCGTAAAACTTAAAAACCTGCGTGTTCCTGTGCCTGGGATGCTGAATGCATCAAGGGCCCTGTTTCCTAGCTATATTGTTAACAGGTCTCACTTATTATGGGCTTGTCGTGCAAGGGGATTCATGGGAGAAAGCAATTCTGTTGGGAAGAGTTAGCGGAAAAAGGGAACCGGGACTCCCAAAAACACGATGGCAAGACAGCCTCACAGCTGACCCCAAGCGGACCGTAGAACAACTCTAGGCTTTTAATGGCTTCTGTTTTTTCGTTTTTGTTTTATTGTTCTAAAATGTCTTTTTAACAATTTAATTGTAGTATGTGTTCTGAATGGAAAGCCATCCAGAGTCATTTACTAAGATGGGCAGCTATAGAAATTGAATGAAGAATGAATATATTGATCAATGAATGAAAGTATTGATGATACGAATGAATGAATTTGTGAATGAATGAGTGAATGAATTTATGAAATGAATTTTATGAATGAATTTTATGAATGAATGTATTTGATTTTATGAATGAATTTATGATTTTATGAATGAATGAATTTATGAATTTATGAATGAATTTATGAATGAATGAATTTATGAATGAATGAATGAATTTATGAATGAATGAATTTGTGAATGAATGAATAAATTTGTGAATGAATGGGAGAATGAATTTATTAAATGAATGAATTTATGAATGAATGAATGGAATGCTCACCTTCTCCGGCAATGGAAGGCGAAGGAAATTACTCTGTCTCAAGGTCACCCGAAGGATCTTGACTACCTCTGAAGGCTTGGAGGTGACCAGCCTGGGCATCAGGTCAAGAAGCTTATCCACGAAGCTGCCTTGCATGTGAGGCAGCTCAGAAATAAAACACCTGGTGAAAGGATGAGAGAAGAGAGAAGCTGAGGCCTGACAACACAGAGGCACAGAAAAACGTGCATTAGCAACGGCTATTTTTTATTATCATTAAAACAACCTGGAAATATAAAGTCAAGAATAGAAAGCGATTCTGCTAAAAATAATGAATGAATGAAAGAATACATGTATGACTAAAAGGAACATGAGAAGAAAAACGAGACTAAAATCACATGATTGATAACTACTGTTTCCCCTAAAATAGGATCTACCCTGAAAGTAAGTCCTAGTTTGATTTTTACACGTGCCCAATGTAAGCCCTATCCACAAAGTAAGCCCTAATTAAGATCCCGCCCACACCAAAGTGCACGAGTAAAATGGCGATGGGGGGGTGGAGCTGCCCTACTACTTACCTTTGGACAGCTGTAGCCAGGCCTCGCACACCCCGACACCTGCCTGGCCGGCCCATTTCTTCTGCAGCCAGCAAGACTTTCCTGAAAGCATCTGTAGCTGATAACAAAGCTCTGGATCGATCCAGAGCTCTATTATCCATCACAGAGGCCTTCAGGAAAGCCTTGTTGGCCACAGAAGAAGTTCCTGAAGGCCCCTGACAGTGAAAAGGAGGCTGAGGGTGACACGCGCAAGTGAGATTAGTCAGTGAATGATATCCCCCGAAAATAAGACCTGGTGCCTCTTTTGTTGGCAACAAAAATATAAGACAGGGTCTTATTTTCAGGGAAACATGGTATAACTAATAACTAATTATTACCTTTCTGAGAGTAGGGTTACGTCTATGTGTGTGTGTCTGTGTATGTGTGTTACAAATGCTTGTGGATGCAAAAGAGAAGGAAAATTGAGGCAAGGGCAACCTTGTGACAAAGAGGTATGCACCTGTTTGCACCTGAGGAATATGTAACCAGCCAGTACACACCTTTGAAAACAGTCCACTTCCTGCAAAAATTTCTCACATATCCCGAGCGGTTCCACCCTGTAACAAAGATACAAAGTCCATTCTAAACCTCTTGATTTTTGCTAGTTGCAAGTCACTGCCAGACCAAGAAATCAGACACGATTATTCTACAGAACAGCTGGCGTGGGAATGCGAGCGATACAAAACAAATTTCCATGCCAAGTCTTATTTAACCATCGATTCAGTGCAAGGCCTTTGGGAAACCACTTTGGAACCTACATAAAATTTGAAATTGAGGAGAGGGGAATTTGCTTTGGACAAATGCCATCCACAGCATTACTGTAAGAAATGACCAGGCTAAGGGAGGAGTCAAACAGGTCATAAGTTACGAGTCCTTTTGCTCCCACAAGCGATCTAAATCCACCGCGACTTCCTTATTTACTGCCAAATTGCTTTAACTGTGAGTCTTTTGGATTCTTCTAGATTTTAAGCTTACAATAAATCTTTATTTGAACTGCTTGGGTCTCCCGATTTCCCTGGCATTCGACAATTATGACCGTTCATTCAACGACCCCAAATTCCCATTGGTCCCGTTAGTCAAGGATTATCTGTAAAATTTCCCTATTTATGTATCTGGTCACTAAGAATAAAAGAATACAGAGTTGGAAGGGACCTTGGAGGTCTTCTAGTCCAACCCCCTGCTCAGACAGGAAACCCTATACTATTTCAGACAAATGGCTGTCCAATCTCCTCTTAAAAATCTCTAGAGGCAAGTCGTTCCACTGATTAATTGTTCTCATTGTCAGGAAGGAAATTTCTCCTAAGTTCTAAGTTCTGTTCTGTACTCCTTAATCTGTTGTTCTGTTCTGTTCTACTCTACTCTACATTCTATCCTATCCTATCCTATCCTATCCTATCCTATCCTATCCTATCCTATCCTATCCTATCCTATTTCTTATTCCTATTCCTATTCTCCTCTACTCTGAATTACATTCCTTGTTCTGTTCTGTTTTATTCTATTCTATTCTTCATTGGTTCCTGTCCAGCCTTCAAGTGCTTTGGAAGAGTCAACACCAACCTGACAGCACGGAATAAATCGATCCAAAGCTTTCCAAAGTTTTACGAGCCGACTGTAGTCGGCAATGGAAATCTACTTTCCTCCTCACTTCTCTCTCCAGCGATCCCAGCATCCCCCCAAGGTCCCAGAAAGCCCCCTTACCCTCTCGTTGTCCACACAGTCACAATCAGCTGCAGAGCCTTGGCCTGGAGCCTCATATGATGGATGATGACCACCTGCCGATGCTCCACGTGGCTGTACATGAACTCCATCTTGTACGTTTCTTCCATAATCTGGACGAGAAGGGGCCGCGTTTTAAAAGTCTGACTCCCGGAGGGGGGGCGGGGCTACAGGAAGGTGGCTTCACCTGGAAAATGGTGTGTTGGCTAGCTCAAACCCACAATGGCTCTGAAGCCACCACCCAGTGCGACGCAATCAAAGCAATAATCAGGAATCTCTTATTAAGGTCTGCTGTAAAGTGAGAAGGGTGGTGCAATAATTAGATACGGTAGATAGACAGGCAGACGGATGGACAGACAGATGTAGGTAGAGACAGATATAGATTTGAGATGGGGAGAGAGAGAGAGAGAGAGAATACATGGATAGATGTAGAGATAGAGATGCTTGATTGATAGATGATAGATAAATGGTAGATACCAGTAGATAGATATAGATAGATGTAGAGATATATAGACAGATGAGAGAGAGAGAGAGAGAGAATAGACAGATAGATGTAGAGATATAGATGATAGATTAGCATTTGCACTAAGACAAATTCCTTGTGTGTCCAATCACACTTGGCTAGTAAAAGAATTCTATTCTATAGGTAGATGATAGATAAATAGATAAGGTCTAGATACCGATAGATAGATAGATAGATAGATAGATAGACAGACAGACATATGTAGAGAGGGATAAATATATGAGAGAGAGAGAGAGACAGGGAGAGAGAGAATAAAGGGATAGATAAATGATAGATAAATAGATATATTGGTAGCGATAGATAGATATAGATATAGATAATGTGTGTGTGTGTGAGAGAGAGAGAGACGGACACACAGAGGGAGAGAGAGAGGGAGAACAGAGGGATAGATATAGAGATATAGATGATAGATAGATGATAAATAGATAAGCGGTAGATACCGGTAGCTACTGCTAGATAGATAAATAGATAGATGTAGAGATATAGAGATAGAAGAGAGAGAGACAGAGAGAGAATAGACGGATAAATGATAAATAGATAGATATATTGGCAGATAGAGATAAATAGATAGATGTAGAGATAATGTGTGTGTGTGAGAGAGAGAGAGAGAGAGACAGACAGACAGAGACAGAGGGACAGACTGCAGTTCGACCTGGAGCTACAAATATTCTCTTTTGTTCTTGGTTTCCTACCACCCCTGAGCCAATGATACCCAACCCAGTTCCCTGCTCCCACCCAGAGGTGTGGTTCTCACCCCCTCACAAGATAACAACATCCTGCGCGACTGTGAAGAGAAGCAAAGTCCGCCCCCGTTTGTTGGTCTGCCGATTACTATCCCTAGAATGAGCCCCAAGTGATTTGTTTCTGGCTAGCGGTTTTAACACAAAGTAAATCAATAAATAACCCAACCCAGCCCAACCCACCTTCCCGCCATACCTGCCGAGCTGCAGCTAAGGCCAATGCATTCTGTTTCACGTACAGGGGAGCTGCGACGTTCCAGAGTTTCTCCTGCAGGGCCTGAAAATAAAACGAGACCCAGAGTTTTTTTTTTCCCAACGCGTGGGGTACATTGTCCCCCCTGGAACCACCTGTGCGATGGAAAGGCCCGGATCTCACAGGTGAGGCCAAAGGGACCTTGGACTGCATGTCGGAGGGTTGATTCTTGGGTTTGTCAATGGAGATTCTCCGTCATCCGGGTCATGATTATCCCAAAATATTTTTTTTTCAAGAGGCAACCGTACTTTCTGGTTTTTTTTTTCTTTGAAAATGTGTCTGTGATGACCCAAAGGGGCGTGGCACAAAGGCAACACAGTCAGATAATCCGTAGGAGTCCCTTAATTTGCTCCAACTTTGCCCCCAGTGTCCAGGTTACCTTCTGGGCTGAGAAAAACTTCCAGAACAGCCTTTGGCTGCAGAGAATCAAGTCCAAAATATGGTCAACAAAAACGGTAATTACAACAATTAAGGCAAGATGAGGTAATCAAGCCACCACCCAGTGCGACGCAATCAAAGCAATAATCAGGAATCTCTTATTAAGGTCTGCTGTAAAGTGAGAAGGGTGGTGCAATAATTAGATACGGTAGATAGACAGGCAGACGGATGGACAGACAGATGTAGGTAGAGACAGATATAGATTTGAGATGGGGAGAGAGAGAGAGAGAGAGAAGGCCAGGAGAAGGAATTCCAGACCTGAAGGCATAGCAGTAACTCAACACAGTTGGGAGGATGCCAGGAACGCAGATTCCAAAGTCAACACAAGATAAATTACGTTTGCTCCCAGCAGACACCGCACTCAACTTGCATCTCTTTTAAACTCTCATTCCCCAGCTGTGGCTAATGAAAGGAATCAGGGCCTTTTCCTCCCCCGTAAGCCATGCAATTCAAGTTGCTCCCTTCTCCATTCCTCCCTGTGTGCCCTAGGATGAAGAGGGGGTGGGCCTGGGTCTTCCTCTGAACCCCCTCTCCCTTGTTCTACCTCTCCCCTACTCTGCCCAGCTGAACTCTGCCCTTCCCCAGTTTCCTCCACAGCCAACAGAGCCACGCTCCCGCTCCCTGTCAGCTGTTCGTCTTCCTCCTCCCGACAGGGGCATTGACAGTTTCATCTCTCATAAGAGAAGCTTCTTCAGCTCTGACTGGATGGTAGGGAAAGGAAGGACTGATACTCCTTGCAGACAGCTGGATATTTGCATTCCCTCTGAAAGTCGTTGAGGCCACTTGGAGGCTTCATAGGACAACGCAGAAGAACAAAGCCGTCCGGATAAGATTCAGCAGTCTGTATCTTCATTTAAAAGAAAAAGGTCAATCTTTTGAAGACAGCATTTTGGACAAAGAGACCGCTGGTTTGAAAGAGGGGTCAAAGAGGCCATCTAGGTCAAACCTGAACAGCCCCCTCCTCAACAGAGTGGGAGGGATACGACCTCATTTATCTCCAGTCTACATTACAGTCCTTTCAGCAGTTCTAAGAAGGCTCCGCACCCATTTGCACTACTCAACTGACCCCTGTAGACACAGACAAATCTCCAAGTGGCCTCAACGACTCAACTAAAAAGGATGCAAATGACCAGCTGTTCTGAAAGGAGTATCAGTCCTTCTCTCCTTCACCCTCCAGTGAGAGCTGAAGAAGCTTCTTGGACGAGAAGTGAAACATCTTCAACGATATATCCAGAAAGTCCTGTTGCCTCTTGAAAAGAGTATCTTTGGGGCAACCAAGGCCTGGATGACAGAGACTCTCCATAGATGGACTGAAACAGAATGGCTGGTTCCATGTCATTTCCTAACTTATTAGACCAAGAGTAAAGAAACACACAGCTGTTATAAATGCCGTACCTTAATGAGAAGGAGCTGGCAGCGTAGGTAAGCGGCAGAGAAGTCAGCCAGGCCTGCTAAGTCAGACTGCAGTTCTGCAAACCTCTGGAGGTCCCTGGGCCAAAGAAAAGGTATAATCATCTAAGAGTCCCTGCAGGTTTGCCACGCTAGAGGTAAAAATTTGAAATCGATCTGAATATTAGCAGCTCGGGTTGGTTAGTTGGTTAGTTGGGCTGTTGGTTTGAGCCTCCCGAGTGGTTGCAAACTTTTCATCACCGTTAGAGGAGACATTGTCAGCGCGCTCTGAATTGTGTCTGTGAGAACACTGGCCTTACACACCTTTTCCCGTGATGCAAATTAGCATTAGTGCTATTTTCCCCTGTCCAGCTGAGCAATGCTCACAACTCTGTTTCTTGGCTGAGGGAGCCAACGTTGTCCGAAGACGATTTCTGTGCCCAGCATGATCAAAGGAGCATGGAACGCTGTTTACCTTCCCACCGAAGTGGTGCCTATTTATCTACTCGCGTTTGCAGGCTTGTAAACTGCTTGCAAACGAGGGCAGGAGCTGGAGCAAGGAATGGGAACTCACCCCGTCCTGCAGCACTTGGGTCTCAAACTTGGGCTGTCCGTTTCCAGTGACAAGCTCGGTGTCTTTAACCGCTGAGCCATTGTGCCCCCTTTACTCTACTAGTCATAGTCGACTTTAAGGCGGGGTACTCCTCTCTTTTTCTAGGCCACTGCGCCAGCACTAGGTGAAGACATTTCCAGCGTGACACCACATCGCAGCATCGAGCATGCAGTGAAACGCAGCACGTTGTTACCTTCCCACCGAAGTGGTACCTATTGATCTACTCGCATTTGCAGGCTTTCGAACGGCTAGGTGGGCAGAAGCTAGAGCAAGGGACGGGAGCTTCCTCCATTAAGCAGTGGTAGGACTCAAACTGCCACAGCATAGATCTTCTCTGGCATCTTTTAAGCCGGGGTCACCGAATTTTGGACCTCAGGGACCACCAAACTTATAATTTTAAAGCCCACGGTCCACTAATATGAATTTTGACTGACGGTGGCTGCAGGAAAAAGGTCTGCAGGAAAATTCCCCACCCCGCTTTCCTACTGATCGATCATTCTTTATTTGGGATCGCAGGATACTGTCTCCAGCTCCGTTCTTTGGGGCGGGGGGGGGGGGAAGAGAGAGAGAGACTTTTTGCTTCATGCAAGGAAAGCAGCAGAAGTCTTTCTTTCCCTCCCCCAAACTCTACCAGAAATCTTTGCCGGTGCAGCCTCTTGGAGCAGGAGGCCTTGCAGGGCCCCAAAGACTCATTTCTGGCGGAGTTTGGGGGAGAGAAAGAAAGACTTTGGCTGCTTTCCTTGTGTGCAGACAAAAGCAGAAGAAGAAAGAAGCAGAAAGAAGCAGCCCGGTGGCCAGGCCAGGCGCGTGGGGCGCGTTCCCCCCTTCCCCCCCCCTAACTATCTCATGTTGTTCACAATGCAAGCGACACAAGCCTTGTGTTCCCGTGGGCCATGTGGGAGGCGCAGCCTTGTGTTCCCACACAGCCTAGATTGTTTGGGGGGATGCTTTAGGGGTGACATTTCTCTGCGGATCACCAAAATTCTCTCACGGACTACCAGGGATCCCGGGCCCACTGATTGGCGACCACACTGTCTTAAGCCACTGAGCCACTGTATCTCCCAAGGGCGCAGAAAATAGCAGGACAATTCTGCTCTGTTTAGCAAGAGACAATCGGCATTTTGGCTTCTTTAGCCTCTCAAAGACAGGCTGAACTGTTCCCAAGTTTATCCCAAGGATAATCTGGAAGATGGATTTCCGTCGCTACTTTGGACACCAACCAACACCGCTGAATATGGGCAGCCCATTTTAAGGGTTTGAGGAATAAGAAACAGAAAACGATGCAGAGAATTCTGTGGAGGCCGCCAAATTGGGCGGCACCTCTCGTTTTCTAAAGCCAGTACCGAATGGTGAATTCTAGCAGCTCCTGGGTGCCCTGTGGATCCAGGTGCTGAAGATTGAAAACTCTTTCGAGGCTCTGCTGTAGAAATTCCTGAGAAGGATCTTCTTGAAGGATGAGGCTGGCAGGCCCAGAAGAAGCGGCCATCTTCTTTCCAGGCAGCTATGTGAAAAGCAAAAAAAAAAGAGAGAGAGAGAAAAGAAAATCAAATGCTATTAAGTTGAGGACTTATGAAACTTGTATTTGTAATAACTTGTGGTTTTATATTATTTATATTAAATAATCTAGTCCCCTGTTCTGACCCAAACCTGTTTCCAAGAGAACAAACACAGGACAAAGGCAGCAGCACAACCTTTTAACGTTTCATTCACGAATTCTGTTTCTTCACAGATAAAAAGGCTGCTTCCAATTAATTAGCTCCGACAAGAAAGAGCCTTGCCAGGTTTTTGCAAGACTGCCAAACAACAACAGATAAGAAATAGAAGAGTCTTCAAATACCAACTGTAATGTCCACAAGGCTGAGTTTCAAAATGTCTTTGCTTCCTGCAAAGAACGTCTGATTCACAGCTACCTTTTATCTTCTTGAAGGAGGGGCCATTATCTTGCAGCCTTACTCCCGAGTCGCCTGTGCTGTTACAGCTACTCTTTCCTACGAGCAGCCCTGCGCGCACATGCACTTGGCACAGGCTCCTCAGGAACCTCCTCATCGCTGCTGCCAGCCCCCACAATCTCTGAAGGCAGCAGTCCACTCCCTTAATGGTCCTGGCCCCTCATCTGAGTCCTCGCTCTCCTCAGCCGTCCACACCTGCTGCCGGCTAACCACAACAGCACCAGAGCTCACTATAATAACATTGCCAAAAAGGCTTTAAGAATTGTTAACCTTATTTTGCCAAGCTTCTTCTCCGGCAACATTGAATTGTTAACTAGGGCATACAAAACCTTTGCCAGACCAATTCTCGAATACAGCTCGTCTGCCTGGAACCTGCGCTGTATATCACACATTAACACAATTGAACGGGTTCAGAGGTATTTCTCGAGAAGAATTCTTCACTCCTCCACTCACAATAGAATTCCCTTACACCTCCAGGATCGAAATTTTGGGACAGGACAACCTAGAACCGCGCCACCTGCGGTCCAATCTAAGCATAGTACACAAAATTGTCTGCTATAACATCTTGCCTGTCAACGACTTCTTCAGCCTCAACCACAATAACACATAGGCAAACAACCGGTACATATATAATATGTAAATACAAGTTAGGCAGAAACGATCTCGTAGATGACCCTCACTCTGTCAAGGACTTAGGAGCACTTATCTCAGACGATCTAAGCCCCAGAGTTCACTGTAACAGCATTGTCAAAAAGGCTTTGTGAGTTGTTAACCTAATTTGGCAAAGCTTCTTCTCCGGCAACATTGAATTGTTAACTAGGGCTTACAAAACCTTTGCCAGACCAATTCTCGAATACAGCTCATCCGCCTGGAACTTGCACTGTATATCAGACATTAACACAATTGAGCAGGTTCAGAGGTATTTCTTGAGAAAACTACTTCACGCCTCTACTCACAATAGAATTCCCTACGCCTCCTGGCTCGAAATTCTGGGCCTCGACAATCTAGAACTGTGCCGCTTACGGTCCGATCTAAGCATAGTTCACAAAATTGTCTGCTATAACATCCTGCCAGTCAACGACTTCTTCAGCTTCAACCACAATAATACACGGGCAAACAACCAACACAAACTCAAGGTAAACCGCTCCAAACTCGATGGCAGAAAATACGACTTCAGCAACAGAGTGGTCAACGTCTGGAACGCTCTGCCCAACTCCGTTGTCCCAGACTCGAACCCTCGCAGCTTCAACCTCAAACTGTCTCCCGTGGACCTCACCCCATTCCTAAGAGGGCCTTAAAGGAGGCGTGCATAAGCGCACTCGCGGGCCCTGTCTTACTGTCCCCATTTATCTGTATTTACTCCCTTGGTTCTTCTTCATGTTCATACCTACACTTGTTATCTTGTACATGTTTGACAAACGAATACATTTGTAAATGTTGTTTTTGTAAAATTTGTAGTTGTGTAGTTGTAAAAAGCACCGTCCTTGGATGCCAAGGGTTCGTCCCAACGACTTACCCTCAAAGGCGGCACAAGGTGTGAGAGACTATCCCGAAGGTAAGCGTAGTGCCGGAAGGTGTGGTCAGAGAAGAGCGCCGGCATCGTTGGGCAGGATTTAGCCGCGTTGAAAATAAGAACCAAGACTGCGATATCTGTGCCTCAGGTTAAGGGAGGGAAAAGACTTCAGGTCCTTGATTGTAAAGCAGTTAAAACAGATGTATTTTAAGGGCCAGAGGGAGGAAAAAAATGAGCAGGAACAAAGCCAGTGATTTTAGGATAGCACAGAATCAGAAATACAAGGAATAGATGCGCCCTGGTGGCAGAGCGGTTAGAATGCAGAATGGCAGGCTGACTCTCTGCCCACTGCCGGGAGTTCGATCCTGACTGGCTAAAGGTTGACTTGTCAGGTTTCCAAGGGATGAAATCCATTTAAAAAGAAAAGAGCAAAGTCCATTTTCCCAAATCAATTAATTGTATTTTGGAAAGCATCAAATTGGCAAAATCTGTTGTAGTTCTGGATCTGACACAGCCCGGAATTACACCACCTAATATTGGAAGTTAGAAACAGCCCCTAAAAGTCACATTCCCCAATAGAAGCAAACCAACTTTTGCCTGGTGTCATCAATCTCCACCTCCAGGTCTCGGCAGGGTCAGCTTTCGTTCCCACGGGAAGAAGAACCACCTAGCCTAAACAACTCTATATCCATTCCTCCCACCTTAGGAATGTGGCAAGTCTGAATCCCTTCCCCCCATAACCAGCAAAGAGAAAGAAAGAAAAGGAATATATAAGAAGGCAAAATAAAATGGCTATGCATATGTCAATTTTGGGCCTGACATGACTCAGCCTTCCTGGCCCAAAGTCACCCCCGCCAGTTTTCATGCCTAAGGCAGTACCAGAATTCAGGGTCTCCTGGCGATTGGCCCGAAATCACCCAACCAGCTTTCCAGATTAAAGAAGCAAGCAACCGAATAGATGTTAGAATGCAGCTGCAATTTTACTGATGGTTTCTTTACACGATACCCCAGGAAACCACAAACTGGCCCAAAAAGGGGGATTCACATACCCATTGCAACTCAAAATTACTTTTCTGTCCTAACCAGCTGCTTGGAAATCACAAGTAGTTTTGTGCAGGTAAATCTGAATTCCCCTGAAGCATTAACCGCAGGACAGGTGTGTGGAGAGGAAAGGATACAAGCTGGATCATCCATGTCTGGTTCGGGGGTGTCGAAGAAAGGGTGGGTCCCCAACAATTCAGGGACAAGTGGGAGCACCAGGGTGGGGTGCCTTCCTCCCAGAAATTTTAAGCACCTGAAAAAAAAAACATAAGATTCAAAGCAGAGAAAGTTCCCTTTTAATGTAACCAAACAGCAAACTCTCTTAGGATTTCAAACTTTAATCTTTTTTTTTTTAAAGGCTACAGTAATTATTTATCAACAGTTAGAACACAGGTAGCCCTAAATGGCACCTCTAAAAACACCATAGAAATGTTTTATGAGTTGATGAGCTATAATTGATGACACTTGGCCTGTGGTGGCTAACCTTTTGGGGCTCCTGTGCCACACATAAGGCAATGCACGTGCCCCCCCATGACCCCCGCGCATGTGCACACAATTCCCCCGCCCCCTTACCTGCATTGTGCCTCACAGCTGATTTTTGGCCCGTTTGAGGCCTTTTTCGGCCTGCCAGAGGCTTGAGGAAAGCCTCTGCAGTCTTTGCAGGCCAAAAAAATGGGCCGATTTCGTCACTTCCGGTATTTCTGGAAATATAGGAAGTGACAAAACGGGCCTATTTTTCGGCCTGCAAAGCCTGCAGAGGCTTCCCTCAAGCCTCTGGCAGGCTGAAAAAGGCCCCAAAATCAGCTGGGAGGTGCGCGCATGTGCCGTGAGGTAACTTTGCTTGGGGCTCACGTGCCGGCACAAATTACTCTGCGTGCCACCTGTTAGGTATAACATAGGTCACCTAACGTAATTTGGGTAAAATAATATATATAAGCTATGATTGTTAGTTTAAGTGTGTGTCACTTTAAAACTGCAAAGCATGTATGTTGGGTGTGGTGTGAAACCACCATAAGAGGGAGCAAGAGACACTGACGGTTTGCTGGCAATTACTGGATTGGATTACATTGTATGGTTTGTTAGCTGCGTATTTCCCTACTGAAGAATTGCTCAAGGAAGAGAGGAGTTTTTGAGTTCTGCATATCTCTCTACTGCGAGGAGATATATCACCGGACTGATATTTGTAAGTGTACTGACCTCTCTTTTTCGACACTGGAATTTGCAAATGAATAATCCCTGGACGGACTGAACTAAGTGAATGATATATGGACTGTTTTGACTATGCTTTAACTCTTGCTGGAATAAAACTATTTAATAGGCACTGTGTATCTGGTTTACTGAGTGTAAGCTACAAAAACACTTATCTCATATATTTTGCCTGCCTGCCTGACTGCCCTGCAGATCTTGCTAGGGTATATCCCTAACACTACCTGTGGCACGCGTGCCATAAGGTTCGCCATCATGGCTCTTGGCTATGGATGTGCCTTATTGGAGAATATGAATTACGATACACTCAGGGGGTGGAGGGGAAAAACCAGGGTCACGGGTGACAATGAATGATGTGTCTCAGAGTCGGCTACACCCACTGCAGTGATTCCCTTACGCCTCTGGAAAGGCAGTTCAGAAAGGGGGCAAAACTCGCGCGGACAATTGTCTTGCTTCCCAAGGGAAAACGTCGGTCTCCCTTGCGGCTGTGAAGTCAAAGGACTCCCTGTATTCTGGGTTGTTTTTTCTTTTCGGCGACAAAGAAAGACTTACTTCCAGATAGAGTCCCTGTCCGTCGGATACTTGGCGAGGTTTTTCAGCAGCTCCGCCAAGGCAAGATGGATGCCTTCCCTGGTCGAGACGTTGGTGCAGCACAGCAGCTCGTGCAGAGCTTCCCTGATATCTCGGGAGGAATCCTAAAGCAACAGACGGAAAGGCTTGAATGGCGAAGTGGTAGAAAGCCTCTGCGTTTTAAAACCAAGCATCCACTAAGTGTTCTGACCAAGATCTCAAAAGCCGACTCCTCGTCCGGGTAAAACCCCTTTTATTTAATTTAAAGTGAATTCCTCTCTAGTAAAGTCCTGGCCAACAGTCTTTCAAGAGATTGCACAACTACAGACCTTTATCAGGCTTGGAGAGTTGCTAGGCCAATATCCTCCAAATGCCACGCTGGAGCAGCAATTACTTGGCAAGAAGTCAGGAACAAATCTTCACACTAATTAGACGAACTAATTGTCTCCTACAAACACCACTCCCCTTTTGCTCCTCGTTATTCCCTCTGGGAGGGGCCATTCTCCGTCCACCTGTGTCTTTACTCCCGAGTCGACCCTTGTTCCTTAGCTGTTCCCTTCTTCTGGCAGCTCTGTGCATGTGCACACTGGGAACAGGCTCCAGCTGTTCTTCTGCCTCACTGATCTCCGACTCAGAGGGCAGCTGATAACCGTCCGACGGCCCTGTCCCCAACTCTGTCCCCAACACAGAGCCCTCATCAGAGGCCTTTTCCAGACTCCAGAACTGGACTGTGTTCCTCCCCAACCTCCTCATTGTCTGAGTCTGCCGCTAGCTCTTACTGGCTGGCCACACCACCACAGTAAAGGAAGAAGTGGTCAAGAGATATGACACAGATTAGCACGTAGTACAGCAGATGTGAACATCTTGGACTACAAAGACCATAATATTTTTTTTTCCCCAATGCAGGTGAAAATGTGACTTTGAAGAAAGGGCTCCGGTGTTGGAGAAGGCTCTTGGACTAGAGATAGTCAAGAAAAATGGACGGCTGGTCCAACAAATTAACCCAGATGTCTCACTTGGGGTACAAATGACCAGGCTCAAAATGTACCTTACTTTGGAGACGTTATGCAAAGACCTTTTTCTATGGAGGAAGAGAATGCTAGGAAAAGGGAGGAGGAGAAAGAGAGGGAGAGAGAACGGGAAGGGAAAGAGAGGAGAGGAGGAGGGGCGGGGAGGAGAAGGGAGGGGAAAGAGAGGAGGGGAAGGGAGGAGAGGGAAGGAGAGGAAGGGGGAAATTAGAGAGGATGGGAGGGCAAGGGAGGGGGGAGGAGAGGGGAAAGGGAAGGGGAAAGAGGGAGGGAAAAGAGGGGAGAGGAGAGGAGAGGGCAGGGGAAGGGCTGGGAAGGAGAGAGCGGGGAAAGGAGGAGAAAGTAAAAGAGAAAGGGAGAGAAACCAGGAAAAAGATGGACTCAGTTACAATGGTGATGCAGGGACCACTGAAAGATCTAAAAGACTAGATTAGGGACAGATTATCACGGTGAAAATCTGTGTGGTTGCTAAGAGTTGGTGACTTGATGGCACGTAATCAATCAAACCATCTGTCAGCTTTGGAATCCTTATTAAAAAGCTGCCACAAAGCCGCAGAGAATGGAAGAGGGCTGCTATTGTTTGAGCAGCTTTCAGTAGACAAAAAAGATATATAAAACCTTCAAGGTCACTCTCTAGGGTGCAGCAAGAACTGTAGCCGAAGGGCGATTGGTTCACGGGATTTACGATGTGAAAGAAAAGGGGTGGGTGTGGATTGAGTCTTGTGGGAAGTCTGTGTTAGGAATATAAGTCACCTAAACAGGTATTTGGGTTAGAAATATATAAACCAGGATAAACATTTTAGTACTATGTCTTTAAGGGAATGCAAGAGCATGCAATTGGGTGTGGTTTCTCAAACAGCCATAAGATGGAGCCAGAAACCTGGATTGTCTTAGTCTTAGTCTCAGAAGAGAGTGTAAGTGTATCTCTGTTTCCTTCTGTTGGAAAGTATTGCCGTTGCTCCATTTCTTCTAATTGATGGATATTACTGGATTTAATGTAAGGCTGATACTGAACGGTTTTTTGACACTGGGCTTTGGTATTTGGATTATCCCTGGATTGAAAAACTGACTGATTTACCTGTGAATGACTTTGGACTGTGTTTGGACTTTGCTTAAACCTTTCTGGAAGTAAAAACCTGCATTTACTGTACAGTGTATCTGTGTTCTGTGTGTGTATTATTCAAACACTTCTCTCAAATACGTCTCCCTGTATGCGCTCATTCTCCTAACAGGGAATTACCTCAACAGTCTGGGAGGAAACTTTAGTTTCGGAATTCCACAGACGTGCCAAGTTTCTGTTTTAATAAAGCGCTTTGAGATTATGGTCGTCTCGGAGTTACTGATTGGAACGGATAATTTCTGGAACCCTGACACAATCGAATCCATCCAGATGTTCAGTTTATACTGCCAAGCTTCTACTGGTCATGCTGGAAGTGGGCAGAAGGGAAGGATAGTCCCAACACATCCAGGGAACCTTGACCTCTGACCTTAGAAGATCAGGGGTCCTCAACTTTTTGGGCACAAAGGGACCAGTTCCACGCAGAGAGGTTTTTTTCCACGGACCAGCAGGGATGTGGTTTCGTGTGCTGCTTGCATCCTGCAGATGGGACTTCTCTTCTCTTGAGCGGCCCCGTGTCTGGCATGCCGCGGCCCAGTGACGGTCCATGGCCCAGGGGTTGTGGACCCCTCTTATAAGTAACTTGCTCCAAAGATCCAGCAGAATACACCTAGCGGTTAGAATGCTAAGCCAGAACTCAAAAAGAAGCAGAATTCAACTCTTTGATCCTGGTTCACGGAGTCCCGATCCCAACCCAATGAAAAGGAGGAAATTTATCCTTTTCACGGTCATAGCAATCTTCTCTCCCATAATCCCTTGCGGGGTGGAGCCTGGGCAACTGAATGGAGCTATCGGAGCGTTTACTGGCCAGATGCCCTTCCTGTCACCAACGCGGAGTTGTGTTCAGCAGCTATATTCCCGTCCTGTTCAGACACAGAGAATTATCTGCCTCTATCTAGGCCCGATCGTGGGGTGAGAGCGCCACCTGTAGACCACCGCACCACTCTTTCAGGATTATACCAACGTTCCCGGTGGAATCGAAAGGATAGCAAGCCAATCCCAAAAAATTGAAGGAAAAAGGGGGGGGAGAGGGGGGGAAGATCCTTGCCTCCAAGACACCCAGCACCGTGTCCAGCTGATCCTCTCGCAGCGCGATGTTGTTGGAAATCTTCCTCATGGTGTGGATGGACCGCAGCCTCACTTCCTCGATCTCGTCGTTGAACATGTCGACCAGGAAATCAAGGCACTTCTCGGCAAAAGAGGGCGAGGACTGCGCCAGCATGCAGAGGGCCTCCACGGCGGCAATCCGAACCTCTGAAAAAACAGATCAAGGCTGTGAGAGAAGGAGGGGAAAAAGGGAAACGCCAGAATCCTCTCTTTCGAGAGATGGTACAGCTGAGCTGCCCCACTCTTGTATTTTCAAGTTTCTTAGCGTCTAAGTCAGCTGATGGATTTGGAAAAGCAAGCTCCGTTTTCCGAAACAGCTTCTCCCCTTCTCGGAATTAGCAGCATAAACCACCATTTATTTCAAGGCCACTCAGAGTTACGACACCACTGGGGGAAAAAGGTGATTTGTGACCGTTTTTTCACAACTATGACCTTCGCAGCATTTCCCAAAGACGCGTGATCAAAATTGAGACAGTTGGCAACTGACTCATATTTACAGTGCATTCAGAAAGTATTCAGACCCCACTTCACTTTTGTCAGTGTATGTATGTATGTATGGCATTTGGCTTTGTTCGGGTATTTTCCCACATCATTGTAGTTGTGCTTTTAAAGTTGTAGCGACGTTTCGGCAACGTTTAAAAGCACAACTACAATGACGTGGGAAAATACCCGAGCAAAGCTGAATACCATACATGTAAATACCCGTGAAAACTTAAGAAAACACACACACACACACACACACACATACACATACACATGTACGTATACATATACATATATATATATATATATATATATATATATATATATATATACATACATACATACATACATACATACATACACACATACATATATACATATATACATACAAAAGTGAAATACCCCTCACGCATCATCACAAAATCTCCAGAACCGTAAAGCCTACAAACTTGAAATTTGGCATGTAGGTTCCTCTCGGCTTCTAGGGGCTAGAAAGGATTTTTCGAAATGACCATCAGAACATTTAGAGTATTTCCTATATTATTATTATTATTATTATTATTATTATTATTATTATTATTATTA
>NW_020769341.1:496527-506591 GCF_900518735.1 Pseudonaja textilis
TATTATTATTATTATTATTATTATTATTATTATTATTATTATTATTATTATTATTATTAATGTTCTGATGCTAAGAAGTTCTACTCCCCCTCCCCACCTGGAAAAAAATCTGTTCCAAATGCAAAACACAAGCAGAGGAGAGAAGTTTTAGTTTTAGTTTCAGAGCAGCAAGCAGCTTTAGTACAGAACAGCTGAGCTAAGGCTCCTTGCTGTCTCCTTGCTCATATAGCAAATACTCTTTCAGTTTCCAAAGAGCCCTCAATTCTCTCATACATTGACAGCACGCTAACCAGATGAATACCGATGGATCCTGGTAGGCAGAGGCAGAATTCCCCCCTTTATTTTCCTCTCAAAAAACTAAGCCTGATCACACAGTTTCGTACTGAAGCACGGGTATAGAGCTAGTTGTTTATATTTAGTTTATTAGAAAATTTATATTGCTGCCTGTTATGACTCGATCACATATGGCAACTCAAGGCAGCTTTTTCTTTTTTTTTTTTTTTTAAACAAGTTTTATTGATTTTACAAACAAACAAACAAGACAAAACATCATTAAACATTAAAACATAAAACCTCTTTCCATTGTAGATCCTTACAAGGCAGGTAACATATTGCTTTATATCACATACTTATAATTTATCCCATTTCCATATAAACACGTAAATTCCCTTTACCAAATTCCACATTGTTTCTCTTTAATCATTATGCAATCATATTTCCTTTCTGATTTATCTGCTATCCAGTCATCAACTTTATATTTCCCTCTGACTTGTTTATAATTATTCTCATCTAGTCTTCTTCCGAGATTTTATTATTTAACTTTCAATTAAACACACACACATAAAACACAGACATAAAAAACATAAAACTTTCTTCTAGAAAGTAACTTGGCCCCAGATTACCTCTTTTTGTATGGACTCAGTTGTATTCACGCTTTTCTTATATACCATTACCCATCTTATTTACCATTCTATATCTATTATATAACTCCTCTCCACTTTTACCTCATCTCAGTTCTGTTTTATATATTTAATCTTGCTTTTTAAAAAAAAAATAAAATAAAATATTTTTATATCTTTTGTCCATTTCTCCATTTACATCTGTCTCATTTCCAGTTTAAAAAAGAATAGTTTCCCCTGGAATCACTAATCGGAGTATGATGCCTTTCTATCATTCCCCTAAGCTAAAATTTAAAATAACACCTAAATCCCAATCAGATTCTGCTTAGTACATTCTACTATTTCAAAAACCAATACTACAATAATAAATCCATAACAATCAACACATCAATCCATTAAACTCTATATTCAAACTAATATTTTAAACATTCCCTTTAGTATTTTATTGAAACTTATTATCATTCATTATTAAACCTTTTAAAGTTATACCTTGATATTTTAGTCTTTTATTAAATCTTAAAAAGTTCTGGTTATCTACTTATAATACAAATACCACTATTACGATACTCATGTGTACTTTGCAGAATCCCCCCCTTTTTTAAAAAAAAACAAAACCATATATTACCCATTATCCCTGAAAAAAATTTCTTTAACTCCATCTTGTCTTATATCTTTAAAACTTTTTTCCCCCTTTTCCCTTTCCCCCTTAGCCCACCTAAACTTTTTACCCCCTCCTCTCAAAACCTCTGTCTTCTTAATTTCCCCTTTCTGCATTCCTCTTTTCTTTTGCTTTCTAACATTCTGTTGTTTTTGCATCTTCTTTTTCTCTTTCATGAATATTTTTTTATTTCTTAAGTCCTTCCTTTTCGCTCCTCTCTTTCTCCTTTCTTTCTTAGTCATGCAGTTTAGTTCATTAAAAATGGCTTCTTCTTCCTCAATTTCTTCAAGCTGTTGTTTAATTTGCTGACACATAGCAAGCGCCATATCTAGGAAACAAAGGGCTTCTCCCATAACATCTTCGCCTTCTTTCTTTGTTTTTAGATATTGTTTTTTTAGTTCATCAAGAGATAGAGCCATTTTAAAGTTTCTTCTTCTCTTTCTGTATCCTCTTCTTAAACCAATCAGTTATTTCAAGGCTTAAAACAGTTCCCAAACGTCCCAAAGTCCCACAGTCATCAAACAGTCCAGGCAGAGTAAAAGCTTCTTCTTTTTACAGTTTCTCTTCTAGGGGTGAAGTCAAATTAGGGAAAGAAAATTCTCTTTATCTTCAAGGCATCTCCTCCAGCAAAGTCTTAGAGTAAAAAATTGATTTACGCAAGCCTCTCCCTTCCCACGTATAACAAAGGATTTTAGGTTTTACCTTCTACCAAAAGGCTGGTTTCCCTTTTCCATTTGTTAATTCCATAAGGGAGGGAGAGTAACTTCCCCTGTTCGTCACTTTTCTTCGCAGCTAAAGACATCAATCAGGAACAATAGCTTCCAAGTCATTACTTTCCCAGGTGTTAAATATATCCTTAAGGTCCCAGTTCGACCAAGAAAAAACTTTCTTTAAAAAAAAAAGAAAACTCCTTCTCCCTCCTGCGCATTCTTTATCCAATTGCCGGCTTCTTTATGGTGGCCATAAAAGACCACCGCTGGAACCGTCTTGAGAAAAGGGGGTTATTGCCGGCTGGAGGGGGGGGGTTGCGATGCCCCACACCCCCATCCGGATCCCCCCTCTCTCCAGCTGCCCCAAAGGGCAGCCTTAGCCTCCAAATCTGTCAGGATCGGAGGCACCAAGGCGGCTAGCACAGCAGGAATCGCAGAGAAGGCGAATCCCTGCTGTTAGCAAAGCCGACAACCGGAAGTCTGAAGGCAGCTTTTTCTTCTTCTGCCATATTTTTTTCCCAAACGCCATCGCTCTGCTAAACAAATAATTCCCTCAACACTGTCCAACTATGTACAAATCTGCACTATTACTATTCATCTTCTCACTCCTTATCACCCATCCCCTCCCACTTGTGACTGTATGACTGTAACTTTGTCGCTTGTATCCTTACGATCTATACTGACTGTTTCCTAGTAGGATTTGATTGCTTATTGTACCCTCATGACTATTATTAAGTGTTGAACCTGATGATTCTTGACGCTTGACGAATGTATCTTTTCTTTTATGTGCACTGAGAGCATTTGCACCAAGACAAATTCCTTGTGTGTCCAATCACACTTGGCCAAAAAAGAATTGAATTGAACTGAATTGAATTCTATTCTATTCTATTCTATTCTATTCTATTCTATTCTATTCTATTCTATTCTATTCTAATTCTAATTCTAATTCTAATTCTAATTCTAATTTGTCATCGGATGTTGGCAATCATGTTGACAATCCTATTTTGATCAACAGCTGCATGACAAAGTGTTTTGTCCGAACCAGTCCCTTAGATTTTGAAGCCATAACATTCTTCCTCTCCCTGGACCTCATTTGCCTCCGATCTTTCCCTGGAGGATTAAGTGAAATATGACGTATTTTTCCGGGTGTGTCGCATCACAGGTCTGAAATATTCTAACACCTCACTTTTTAATGGCTTTGTTTATTTCCTTTGTCTGTCCTAGGTAGCTTATCACCTCCTCCTTTCTGATTTTGTCAACCCAGCTTATATGTAACAGCCGACTGTAAATCCACAAGGATATAATTCTATAATTCAGCCTGATTCTACAGTTGTGTTGAAATTCATTTTTTTTTTCTTCTCACTCATCGACACCAAGTACCCCGTAATTTTCCCACTCACCGTACATCTCGTCTTCCAGGCCGTGGACAAAAGCGCCGCAGGCTCCTGATTCAATGAGGTTCACGGCTCCCGTGTCTAGTTCTTCTTTTGGGGCGTCGTCCCCCCATTTCCTGCCGCTTGAGAACTCCCCGGAACTGTACAGCTCTTTAGCGCGTTCGTGAGCGGTGCGTTTGCGCTGTAGAGATCAAAAGGTCAGGGGGAGACAGGCGTTTTAATACCATTTCCCCGGAAAATAAGATCTATCCTGAAAATAAGCCCCAGCGTGTTTTTTTGCACATGTGCCTAACATAACCCCTACTTGAGAGCTTGCACAGCTGCCTGACTGACTGTTTTGTCTGGTTGCTTGCAGTGCCGTGGTGTAGAGCTGTAAGTGCAGGAATGTTCCTATCTTGGATGGCAAACCTCAGATAAAGAATGTTTACATGCAAATACAACTCAGGCAAACAAAGTCACTAATCTAAAGGAGGATTAGAGAGAGGAAGTAACCATATGTTAGACTTTAACTAGAGATAATTAATTGTGTTAATTACTATTATGCTAAACAGTAACAAAAGTTAAGCAGTAACCAAAGTTAACCAAGGTTGGAGGATTACTAAAAATGTATATAAATGCAAGACTAGACTCCAATAAAGTTCACCATGATTCAGTTGATCATGATCAAACACCTCGACTGCCTCGTCATTACAACACCATGGTAACAAGGCGAGGCACCCTGCAACAGCTTTTCTCAGGGCCACTGCAGCCAGGCCAGTAGAACAGGGGGAGGGTAAAGGAGAGCAGGGATAAGCAGGGCAGATTAAAATAGAGCAGAGGTAGAGCAGGGGTAGAGTAGGTAGGGTAGGGTAGGATAGAATAGCGTAGAATAGCATAGAGTAGAAGAGAGTAGGGGTAGAGTAGAATAGAGTTAAGAGTAGAGTTGCATAGAGTAGGGAATAGAGCAGGCATAGGATAGAGTAGTGGTAGGGATAGAGCAGGGATAGGATAGGGTAGGGTAGAGTAGAGTAGAGCAGAGTAGAGTTGGATAGTGTAGGGAATAGAGCAGGGATAGGGTAGAGTAGAGGTAGAGTAGAGTAGGGATAGAGCAGGGATAGGGTAGGGTAGGGTAGGGTAGAGTAGAGTAGAGTAGAGTAGAGTACAGTTGGATAGAGTAGGGAATAGAGCAGAGGTAGGGTAGAGGTAGAGGTAGAGTAGAGTAGGGATAGAGCAGGGATAGGATAGAGTAGAGGTAGAGTAGAGTAGGGATAGAGCAGGGATAGGATAGAGTAGAGTAGAGTAGAGTAGAGTAGAGTAGAGTGCAGGGGAGAGGAGAGATGGAGTAGGGGTGGGATACAGTAATAAAATAAAAGCAGAAAGCATTCAAAAGACTCAATTGTGCAACCTCCAGTCCCAGGAGTTGGGTATCCAGGTAATAAGCCCCAGCACAAAATGAAACAGAATACTGTACCCTCAAATCTGACATCAGCTTCTTGTCCAAGGTCTGCTCTAAAAAATGAGAACTAACTTGCTGCATAGATCCCTGGAAAACAGGCGGGGAAGGAAGCGCGTTCATCAGAATGACATTTTCATCCCAAGCACAAGGAAAGTTAAGACAATTATTAAAGTCCCGTCGGATACATGGGTTGAGAGCGTCAAGTCATTTCGAAGGGAGTGAGGCGAAGATCAGGACAATTTGGTGCTTCAAAACGGAGGTCTCCAAATTAGGGCGACTTTCAGATTTATGGCTTTCAACTCCCGGAATCCCCGGGGAAATTCTGGGAGTTGAAGCCCTGCTCTATGTTTACGGTAAGCCTTAAAGTTGCCAAGTTCAGAGAGCCCTTCCGTAGGATAACCCACTCTCCTATTTTAGATATTCAAACAGTGGGCAAAAAGGTTTAAAAAACAAGAGAAGAACAACTAAGAGGATTAGGCGACTGGAGGCTAAAACATATGAAGAAGGGTTGCTGGAACTGGGTAGGTCTAGTCTGATGAAAAGAAGGACTAGGGGTGGCATGATAGCAGCCTTCCAATATTTGAGGGGCTGCCCCCAAAGAAGAGGGAGTCAAGCTATTCTCCAAAGCACCGGAAGGCAGAACAAGAAGCAATGGGTGGAAACTCATCAAGGAGAGAAGCAACCTAGAACTAGGGAGAATACAACGCGCACAACCCCTCCCCATGCCCCCTGCGCATGCGCGCACAATGCCCCCCGCTGCCCCCTTACCTACACTGCGCCTCACAGCTGATTTTTCAGCTGGTTTGAGGCCTTTTGGGGGCCTCTCAGAGGCTTCTCAGGACAAATTATAGGCCTGTTTTGTCACTTTCCAGTGTTACAGGAAGTGATGAAATGGGCCTATCATTCGGCCTGAAAAGCCTCGCAGAGGCTTTTTCCAAGCCTCTCGGACGCCGAAAAAGGCCTCAAACCAACCGAAAAAAAAATCAGCTGTTGAGGGGCACGCATGCACAGTGAGGTAGGTTTGCCTGCAGCTTGCATGCCAGCGCAAATGGCTCTGCGAGCCACTTGCGGCATGCGTGCCACAGGTTCGCCATCATGGGTATAGGGTTTCCTGCCTAAGGAGGGGGTTGGACTGGAAGACCTCCCAAGGTCCCTTCTAGCTCTCTTTATTCTGTTTTGTTCTTCTGGTCGAATCACGATGTTCCAGTGTGGCAAATAATCTTTTTGCCCCATATAAATAAAAGAGACTCAACAATGGAATCTTTTTATTTTCGACCCCCCACTTCCTCCCTGGCTTCCTTTCACTCCTTTGAGCTTCAGGGTGAGGCTTTCTGGGGCTCAGCACAAAGGCAGATCGAACATAAAGAGAGAGAGAGAGAGAACAATTAAGCATCTTGGGTTTCATGGACCAGCTGGCAGTTTAGGGATGATCACCATGGCAACGGAAAAAAGGAGCAGAAACCTTCTTACCAACAGCTTCGCAGCCTGGACTCTCACAACCCAGGAGCCGTCGCTGACCATGTGACAGATCTTCCCGAAAGCATCGTCCACCAGCCGGATTTCTTCGTTGGAAGATGGGATGGGGACAATGCTAGAGAGAGAAAGAGAGAGAGAGAGAGAAGGAAGGATGGAGAGAGAGAGAGAGAGGGAGGGTGGGAAGGAGAGAGAAAGGGAGGGAGAGAAAGGGAGGGAGACCACACTGAAGGAATTACTACGGCAGGCGAGGATGATTAATTGCAGACTTCTACCAGATAAGCAGCCACCACAGTTGGGAGGAAGCCAAAACACAGATAAGCTCCGACAAGAATAATACACGTTTTGCTTCCAGCACTGGGCCATGCGCAGTTTGTTCTTTTAAACAGTCCTCACAGCTGCAGCCCATGAAGGGGATCAGGGCCCCTTCCTCCCACGCAGACTATGCCACTCACGTTTCTCCCTTCTCCGTTCCTCCCTGCGTGCCCTAGGATGAAGAGGGGATAGGCCTGGGTCTTCCTCTGACTGCCGAGCTGGCCAGTGCCCTTTTCCAGTTTCCTCCGCAACCTCCGGAGCCACACTCCCACGCCCTGTCGGCTGTTCCTTCTCTCCCTCGGAGTCAGACTCCAACAGGGGCATGACAATGTCTGTCTGTGGAGATTCTCAGTCCTCCAGGTCTTTATGGGAGGCAACTGGACTTTCTTGGTTTTTCTCTGAAGATGTTTCGCTTCTCATCTAAGAAGATTCTTCAGCTCTGATTAGATGGTGGGGAATGGAAGGATTGATGCTCCTTGCAGACAGCTGGTCATTTGCATCCTTTTAGGGAGTCAATGAGGCCACTTGGAGGTTGTCTGTGTCCTCAGGGTCACCTGAATGGTGCAAATGGGTGTGGAGCCTTCTTGGCTGCAGGATGTTTCCTGCCCCTGGTCCTTTTCACTGTTGAGGTGACCCTACTATTCAGGTGACCCTGAGGATACAGATAAACCTCCAAGTGGCCTCAACGACACTCTGAAAAGGATGCAAATGACCAGCTGTCTGCAAAGGAGTATAAATCCTTCCCTTCCTCACCATCCAGTCTGAGCTGAAGAAGCTCCTTGGATGAGAAGTGAAACAAATACAAAGAAAGGAAATACAAAGAAAGTCCAGTTACCTCTTAAAAAAAAAAAAGCACCTTTGGGACAACCACGACCTGGATGACAGAATTTCCATAGACGTCTTTCAAAGAAAAACCCAAAAGTCCAGTTGCCCCTTGAAAAAGCACCTACAAGATGTCTCGACTTCAACTCCCAGAATTCCCCTCCCAAAATGGCTTCTCCAAATCCTGCTTATAGGCAGGATTACATATCTCAAAGTTGGCTATCTGTCAGGATTCCGGCAGTTACTCCAATTAAATCATGAGCTTTGAGCCACACTCCCAAAACTGCAAAGGATTTATTGGAAGTTAACATGCCGGCATTAGCCTGGGCATAGCTGACTCTGAGATACGTAAATTCGCTGTCACCCTGGATCCTGTTTTCCCCACCACACCCTCTGGGTGTATCACTCAACAGAAAAAAAAAAAAAGTCCATAGCCAAGAGTCATCAATCATGCTCTCCAATTAGATTGTTTTGCAGATGAAGCTTCAGTCATCTAATCAGTCTTTGAAGAAAATATGAATGGAATGTACTTTCGATTCCACACTACCGCCCGCTCTTTGAAACTCCCCCGGCCTTCTTTCTGTTGACAACTATAAAAGGTGTGCACAAAATGTTTTATGAGTTGATACTTACAGGCTCTCATGCCTTCTGAACTACCGTATACCTTGCACGTACCTTTCTGCGTAAAGCTGGCTGAGGACCCAGGTGAGCTGCACTGCGACGCTCCGGACCTGTTCGTAATCATCCATTAAGAGTTTGCAAGCCTGTAACGGAAGATTCCCAGGAGATTATTAGTGGAGGTTATTAGTTATTAGGTGCTCTCTTACTGTTTTCTGCTTATTTTAACTTTGATTTCTGATCTGTCTTGTATAGTTAGGTTTCTGGTGGGTTGATCTATAGTTTCTTTTTGTGTTGAGTCTCTAGAAAAAGTGCAGAGAAGAGCAAGCAGGATGATTAGGGGACTGGAGGCTAAAACAGACAATGAACGGTTACAGGAACTGGGTTTGGCTAGTCTAGGGAAGAGAAGGACCAGGGGAGACATGATAGCGGTCTTCCAATATTTGAGGGGCTGCCACAGAGAGGAAGGGGTCAAGCTATTGTCCAAAGCACCTGAAGGCCATACAAGGAATAATGGATGGAAACTGAACAAGGAGAGATTTAACCTGGAAATAAGGAGAAACTTTCTGACAGTGAGAGAACAATCAACCCATGGAACAGAAGTTGCCCTCAGAAGTTGTGGGAGCTTCATCACTTGAGACTTTCAATAAGAGATTGGACTCCCATCTGTCAGAAATGGTGTAGGGTCTCCCGTGGGGGGGGTTGGACTAGATGACCTACAAGGTCCTTTCCAACTCTGATTATCTGTTATCTGACAGCCATTTCACCAAGAGTTCATTTGGGGACCGTTCAAAGCTATGATGTCACTGAAAATAGTGACCATTTTTCACACTTATGACCATTGCAGCATCCCCACGCTCGCATGATTGACATTCAACTCATATTTATGACGGTTGCAGTGTCCAGGGGTCACATGATCCTCTTTTGCGATCTTCTGACAAGCAAGCTCAATGAAGAAACCAGATTTACTTAACAGCCTCGACTTACAACTAGTAGTCCTCGACTTACAACT
Organism: Pseudonaja textilis; assembly: GCF_900518735.1. Next base: position 505,864 of record NW_020769341.1, read on the forward strand.
CCATCTTATATTAGATATTAATTTTAGAGTGTTTTCCACAATGATAATGGCAGACTTTAGGAGAAACCCTCCCATAGTATCACCTCTTACAATACTGGACAACACAGCATCAACAGTAGAGACCTTCAAATTTCTAGGTTCTATCATATCACAAGACCTAAAATGGACACCTAACATCAAAAACGTCATCAAAAAAGCAGAACAAAGAATGTTCTTTCTGCGCCAACTCAGGAAGCTCAAACTGCCCAAGGAGCTGCCGATCCAGTTCTACAGAGGAATTACGGAGTCTGTCATCTGCACCTCTATCACTGCCTGGTTCGGTTCTGCAACCCAACAGGACGGACACAGACTTCAGAGGAGAATTAGGACTGCAGAAAAAACAATGGCTACCAACCTGCCTTCCATGGAGGACCTACATCCTGCACGAGTCAAGGAGAGGGCTGTGGAAATATCTACAGACCCCTCACATCCTGGACACAAACTGCTTCAACTCCTTCCCTCAAAACAACAGTATAGAGCCCTGCACACCAGGACAACTAGACACAAGGACAGTTTTTCCCCGAACGCCATCACTCTGCTAAACAAATAATTCCCTCAACACTCTCCAACTATTTACAAAGCCTCTTATTAAAGACTGGAGAAGCTTGGGTGAATTCAGAGTTCTTTCTTTCTCTTTCTTTCTTTCTTTCTTTCTTTCTTTCTTTCTTTCTTTCTTTCTTTCTTTCTTT
>NW_020769341.1:566612-578400 GCF_900518735.1 Pseudonaja textilis
TTTTTTTGCCACCAAAAAAAGGCACCAGGTCTTATTTTCAGGGGACGTCATCGATGACTAACCTCTCTTGCGTGCATTGCCCCCCCCCCCCCTGTTCGCTGTCAGAGGCCTTCAGGAACCTATTCTTCTATGGCCGGCAAGGCTTTCCTGAAGGCCTCTGCATCCGGTAACAGAGCTCTGGATCGATCCAGAGCTTTCTTATCAGCTCCAGAGGCTTTCACGAAAGCCTTGCCGGATGCAGAAGAAATGGGCTGGTGAGGCAGGTGTCGGGGTGTGTGAGGCCTGGCTACAACCGTCCAAAGGTAAGTTGTAGGGCAGCTCCTCCCGCCATCCCCATCCTAGCTTAATTTTTACCCGTGCATGCTGGAGTGGGCGGGATCGTAATTAGGGCTTATTTTGGGGATAGGGCTTATGTTGGGCACACATGTAAAAATCAAGCTAAGGCATACTTTCAGAGCAGGTCGTATTTTCGGGAAAACAGGGTAAAACCTCACATATAAAACAAGAAAACCAAGAAAAGAGAATAATCAAATAATACAGTACATGAATAAAATAATAACCCTCCACCCTGGCGACAATACATCTCACGAGCCATTTAAATGGGCTCCATCCTGTTCTGCGTTCCCCAGGCCCGCTGGCACAACCAGGTGTTCAGCGCCTTCCGGAAGAGTATCAGATTGGGGGCTATTCTAATCTTTGGGGGAAAGAGAATAAGACTATTCATTCATAATCTTTATCAGGGCCTTTGAAGGACAGGAAGTGGAACACAGGGTGCCTTAGGGTGTGAAAGAGGCCTTGGGAGGCCCAGAGTGTCTGGGCCTGTGCTAGAACTCCCAAGGCGTTCCGTTCTGTCCTTAAAAACTGCATTGGGGACAACATGGGTGGGGACCGGGGGGCTAGGGAAGGCATCAAGTGAGGTGATCATATTACAACTTATCTCAAGGCTTCTGACTGTTAATGGGCAGGCTCCATTACAGTCATAATTTGAGGACTACCTGTACCGCTATCTGCCCCCTTATCTTTTAAGTGAAGCCAAACGAATCCAGCAGCAACCAGTTGTGTGGGTGCTTTTTAATCTGTGTGGGACGGTATAGGGTTTTCTGCTTGAGAAGGGGGTTGGACTAGAAGACCTCCAAATTCCCTTCCAACTCAGTTATCCTGGATTCTATTCTGATTTGCCACCGAGGAAGCAAGCTAGTAGACTGGACTTCCGACTTCTTGCAACCCTCCCAATGCACCGTTGGTGTTTTACTTTCAAGTAGAGCCGCCCAAAATCGAACGATCAATATAATCATCTGAGCCAGCCAAATCCTATTGCTGCTCTCTGAGGTTGGTTGCTTCCTTGCAGATGCACCCAGTGCACTGATGTTGTTACCTAGTTGGGTGATGAAATGTCTGCAAGCAAACAAGCAACCTAAGAGAGCCCTGAGGGCCCCATAGTCGTCGTCCTCCTCCTCTTCTTCATCAACCCCATTCCCTTCTAGCACTGATGGTGTTAGCTAGCTGGGTGCTGAAACATCTGTTAAGAAAACAACCAGAGATTACCAAGAACCTCTTATTTCAACCTGGAGCGACAAATATTCTCCTTTATTGTTAGCTTAACTGCCCTAAGATGGGACAGCGTGCAACACCGTATCCCGTGATAACGGGGAAGGTTTTCTCTTTATTTGTAAAATTATTTTTCTTACCTGAACAGGGCCTTCAGGGAGGAGAAGCTGTAGACTGAAAAGAGGAGCATCAGCAGTATTTTAATGGGCAGCTCTGAAAGACAAAACGACGAAGATTTTGTAGCAGCAAACTCCATGACAGATGTATTGCGGAAAAGAGTATTCCCATTTAGGTATCCTGTGTCATGTCGAGCTTATGCCCTGCTGGGTTAAGACTCATTGGTCATGGATTGACATGTACGGCCCAGACAAAATGGCAGAGGCCCCGCTTAAATCGATGCCGTGGGATTTTGTTCAGGCTAGCCACTCATCCATCCTCTTCCACACGGAAATACCGACTTAATCCAAGCACTACCAAAACATTAATAGTAGGGCAAATCTGGACCCAGTCTGGTGTTGGGACTAGCAACCAAGTCAGTCCTAGGTTGCATTGACAGAGGGATAGAATCAAAATCACATGAAGTTGTTAGCGCTTTAGTAAGAACACATTTGGGATGTTGTATCCGGTTTAGGTCGCCCACAATTTTAAAAAATGGTGTTGAAGACTCCGGAAAGAGTGCAGAGAAGAGCGAAAAAGATGATTAGGGGACTGGAGGCCAAAATCATTTAAAAAACGGTTACAAATCACAAGAAATGAAATATACCTGGTGTGGTAAACAGCAGTGGGAAGAGGGAAAAATGCCCCGTAGTGGACAGAATTAGGTAACTGCCAGCATCTCTTGACCTCTCCACAGACAGCAAGCTGAGAATGGAACAATACAAAAAGAGGAATATTTCAAAAAAAAGGATTCTGCTTTTATCTCTCAAAGATGCCATGCTTGTCGACTGATACTACAAATACAGATAATCCTTGACAAATAACCACAACTGAAGCCAAAAATTTTGTTGCTAATGCGAGACAGCTGTTAAGGGAATCTTTCCCCTTTTACAAGCTTTCTTGCCACCGTTGTTAAGTGAATCACTGCAGTTGTTAAGTCAGCAGCCCGGCTTTAAGTGAATCTGGCTTCTCCATTGACTTTGCTGCTCAAGGAGGTCGTAAAAGGCGGTCATGTGACCCCCAGGGACACCGCGACCGTCCTAAATATGAAGCAGTTGCCAAGGGCCCGGATTTCGATCACCTGAGCATTTTGTGATTCCCCTTTTGTGACTTTCTGATAGGCAAAGTCAATGGGGAACCCAGATTTAACTTAACAACCGTGTTACTAACCTAACAAGTCCAGTGATTCACTTAACAACATTGGCAAGAAAGGTCGTAAAGTGGGGCAAAACTCACTGAACAACGGTCTCGCTTAGCCCTGAAATTTGGGGCTCAGCTATGGCCGGAAGTTGAGGACTACCTGTACTTTTGGACCCATTTGGAGGTATGTTTTGGACTGTCTTGCTGAAAAACCTCAGGTAAATTTTCTTCACCAGCTGCTTCACAGTTCTGTCCAGTTTGGTGGTTGTTTGAGCAGAGAGATCTGTCCTGGTTCCTCAGTCAGTGAAGGGAGAGGGAGGGCTGGATTCTTAGGAAAGCTAAAAGAATTCCCAATTCCAGACTTTGCTGTATTTGTCTGTGGGTATTTGGGATCAGAACTTTCTTTTTCTTTCCTTCCCTCCTTTCTTTTCTTTCTCTCTCCCATCCCCTGTTCCTTCCTTCCTCTCCCATCCCTTTCTTCTTTCTTTCCTTCCTCTCCCTCCTTCTTTCTTTTTTCTTTCCTCTCTTCCTTCCCCCTTTTCTTTCTTTCTTTCCTTTCTTCCTTCCCTTCCTTTTTCTTTCCTTCCTTCTTCTTCCTTTCCTTCCTTTTCTTTCTTTCTTTCCTTTCTTCTTTTCGTTCCTTTTCTCTTTCTTTCTTTTTCTTTCTTTTTTTCCTTCCTTTTCTTTCTTTCTCTTTCTTTCTTTCTTTTTTCCTTTCCTTCCTCTCCCTTCCTTCTTTCTTTCTCCCTTCCCCTTCTTTTTCTTTCGCTCATTGCCTTCTCTCCCTTTCTCCCCCTGTCAAGACTTCTGAACTGCTTGTCTCCCCTTGGGAGAGGGGCTCTGTGCTATATAATCAGTAAATGTTACCCCCAGAATAACTTAGTATTAAACATTTTAAATTACTGATGAAATTATAAACGGGGAGGCTTTCCTCACCTCTGAGGGCAGGATGTTCCGCCACGCAAGGGCAGACCTCCTGCTTCCCAGACTCTGCCAGCCGAGAGATTCTTTTGACCGACAGGGCCTGCAAAATGCCTTCCCTGCCTGAATGCGTGGGACAGGCTGATACGACGGGGCGAAGCTTGGCCCTACGCCATGCAGGGTTTCAACGGCTCCCTTCGCCCCTCACAACGGTCAGCAGTGACCGCCCTCTTACCTCAGAGGGAGAATGGCGAGGAGAATGGCTTTCTCGTGGACGTGCCAACCGAACAGGAAGGAGCTTAGCGCACAGAGAACCAAGCACCTGAGGAATCCTCTGGGCCCTTGGGGTTTAAACCAAAGACAGAAAACAGAAGGCTAGAAACAACAGGCAGAAACAGAGCTTCAGTGGGTCTCCCACCATCAAGCGGGTCATCAAATCAACGGAGGCCTTTCTTTTCTGTCCTGCCCTAGAGAAAGGTGCCTTCAAACTTGGGGGGAAGGGGGGGCTTTAGACTAGGGATCCCCAACCCCACCGGGGCCGTGATCTGTTAGGAACCGGGCCCGAAAAAGCTAGGGGAATGAAATTTCTGCCACACGTATATCTAACTGGAGAACATGATTGATGATTCTTGGCTAGGGAGGTGTCCCATTGGAGAATATGAATTACGATACACCCAGGGGGGTGGAGGGAAAACCAGGGTCAAGGGTGACAGTGAATTATGTGTCTCAGAGTCGGTCATACCCAGGCAGCGCTGGCATGTTTACTCCTAATAAATCCTTTTGAAGTTTTGGAAGTTTGGCTCGAGACTCACAATTTAATTGGGGGTAACTGCCAGAACCCTGACAGTTGTTGTTGTTGAGTCTCTAAGCCATGCCTGACTCTTTGCGACTCCAGGGCCCATAGTACACCAGGGCCCTATGTCTTCCCGTCTCCTAGAGTTTGCCAAATTAATGTTCGTACAGCCCGTCATACACGCTCATCATTTGAGCAGGATTCAGTTTAGACCAGGGGTGTCAAACTCAAGGGTGGTTAGATCTTGGCTTGTGGGGCCGGCCTGGAAATATCTAAGGACTTGCCCACAGTGCCTCTAGTGGCCAAATGGGATGCTGGGGGACCTCACCTCCTTTTTGGCCGGCAAAATACTGCAGGCTGTCCAAGCCGAAAATGGGTGCTGGGGTCTGTGCGTGGGACCCCGAGCCCCATTTTAGCTGCCAGAGTGCTGCAGGAACCGTCCGTCCCAACTCCCACCCCCTTCCTGGCCTGCATGTCAACTCATAAAACATTTTGTATACACGTTTTATAGTTGACAACAGAAAGAAGGGGGGAGTTTCAAAGAGAAGGCAGCAGTGTGGAATCGAAAGTACATTCCATTCATATTTTCTTCGAAGACTGATTAGATGACTGAAGCTTCTGCCACAGAAAAACCTAATTGGAGAGCATGATTGGTGACTCTTGGCTATGGACGTGTTTCGTTGGATGATACACCTAGAGGAGTCGGGGGGGAAAGCAGGATCAACGGTGACAGTGAATTACGTATTTCAGCAATGCCGGACGCAGAATGTTAACTTCTAATAAATTCTTGTTAGTTTTGGGAGTGTGGCTCGAGGCTCATGATTTAATTGGAGTAACTGCTGGAATCCTGACAATGAATTTACAATGCTAACCTGGCCCTCGAAGAAATCCAGTTTGACACCCCTGGTTTAGACGGAAGAAAATCTAACTGTGACTAGGGATTTTCAAGACTGGATCTCAGCTCCCACAATTAAATAATTGAGTCTAGAGCCAAAACTTCAAAAGGATTTATTGGGAGTTAACATGTCCGGCACTGCCTGGGGTATACCCGACTCTGACACACATCATTCAGTGTCACCCTTGACCCTGGCTTTTCCCCCACCCCACTGGGTGTGTCATAATTCATATCCTCCAATGGGACACCTTCATAGCCAAGAGTCATCAATCAGGCTCTCCAGTTTGAATTGTGCGCGGCAGAAACTTCAGTCGCCTAGTGACTTATCTTTGAAAAGCTATTTATGGAATGCACTTTCGCTTTCCAATCTGCTGTGCTGCTCTTTCAAACCCCCTTTCTCCCCCTCCCTCCCTTTCTGTTGGCAACTCTAAAAAGACCATAGAAATATTTTATGAGTTGACACCCTGACGCTTTAACATCACGTCAAATCTGCATTAGCTGCACAGCGGAAAAAAAAGGACCTTCCAATTTAACAGTTTATGCCTCTGTTAAGAATCGGGCACAGTAACGTTTAGGGTTTTTTTTTTTAAATGGTTATTCTACTTCTTGCCTAGGAAAAGTTTTACCTGAGCGTTGCCTGCACGGCAGTTTTGTCAAAGAAGAGCTATTTTTTTTAAGGAAATTGTGGACCACTAGAGATGGGAACGTACTGAAATTCAACAGGATTTGCGCCAGAGGAAAGAAAAAAATAAATAAAATGAAAAAAGACAGCAAAATACACAGGTGGGACAATGGTTTATACTCACCAGCATTGAGACGGCGGTGCAGCATAAGGTTGCCAGTGGGGTCACAGAAGGAAGGACGCTGTGCTGAAATTCCTGAACCAGCCCTCCTGTCATGGCTGCCTTGGGTATTTTTGCAGGGTCAAGCAATTGATACCTCAGCCCTGGAGAGCCAAGAGGATAATTAATGAGGTTAATGAGCTCGGGCACCCAGTCAAAACGATCTGTAATACGATTTATGGGGGTCTTTGGTCCTCTCTGAGCTTGGTGGTTTTCTTTCAAATGTTTCATTACTCAACTAAGTAGCATTTCCAGTGGTAGGAGAGAGGTAGGTGTGTATGTGTGTGTGTGTGTGTGTGTGTGTGTGTGTGTGTGTGTGTGTGGTGCGGTGACTTAGAGGCGGAGCTCTCGCCCTCGCAGTCAGGAGGTGGTGAGTTTTAACCTAGGCAGATATTTCTCTTTCCGGCACAACGAAAAGGGATCTGCTGAACAAAACTCCGCACTGGGGGCAGGAAAGGCATCCGGCCAGTAAACGCTCAGGTCCATTCAGTTGCCCAGACTCCACACCGCAAGGGATTATGGGGCCGTTAAAAGATGATGAGTGTGTGTGTGTGTGTGTGTGTGTGTGTGAGTGTGTGGGAGGGGGAAGGGAGACTGTGGAGTCCTTGGTGCTCTCTGAGCTTGACGGTTATCTTGCAGACGTTTCCTTACCAAACTAGGTAATGTCATCAGTGCTAGTAGAGAGGGGAGGTTCTGCTCAAACCAAATCCCAGATCTTGCCAGTTGGAATTCTTTTGACTGACAAGAGCACACAGGATTACTTTCCTAAATGAGCGGGAAGGGCCGATGCGACGGGGCAAAGCCGGTTGCCTAAGTAACCCGGCTGGATCTCGGGTGGTGGTGTCCATGTTGAATAAAATGGCTGGATGGGAGGACAGACAGAAGAAACCAAAGGATTAAGATACCTACCAAGCACCGACAACATTTTGTCAAGGGAGTTATACACCGCCCAAACGTTTGGGGCCCAGTAGGCGTGGCAGAGGCCGCGTTTGAAAGGGAAGAGGCGAGAGAAAAGTTGAGGGAGTTGACCCTAAAGGGGAGAAAAATCCCATTAATCTTCTCTTCATTTCATTGAGGTCATTTCGTGGCCTATTTTAGGGATGTGGACTTCGACTCCCAGAATCCCCCAACCAGCTGAACTGACACGCACACTTTCTCATGGCTGCCAAGATTGAAAAACGTACACACACACAAGTTGCAGAATGAGGTTAGTCACTTGACGGCCAGCTGGATGACTGGCACAATTTATGACCGTAATTCTGGGAACAAATTGAGGACTGCCTCCATTGAGGAAGCTGTAACTTGAGGACTGGTCGTAAAAAGGTCTTTCAGAAAAGAAAAAAAAAAAAACAGACAGGTTCCTTACCCAGACCAGAAAGGGTCCCAGGGAAACGGCAGAAACGAGGCAGACCATTAATCCGAGCACGATTACACGCAGAAAACTGAAACTGCGCCACCGAAGAGATCCATCTAGACACAATGAGAGCTAGGATGATGATGATACAATTTCAAACCTGGTCGTGCCAGATCAGACCACCTTTCTAACTAGACCTTGCATTCTGCAATACAGGGAGCCCCTGACTTACAACCAACAACTGAGCTGAAATTTTTTTTTGCGGCTAAGCAAAACAGTTGTGAAGTGGGCCTTGCCCCGTTTTACGACCTTTCTTGCTACGGTTACGAAGTTGAATCGCGGCAGTTCTTAAATTTGGTAATGTCATAAAAGCGAGTCAGCTGTCAAGCGTCCATAGAACGGAAATCATGCAACCAAGGGGGGATGCTGCAACGGTCATAAGTGCGAATAAGGATCAGGAATCACGTTTTTCAGTGGGGTTGTATCCAGAGCTGGTATTCAGCGGGTTCTGATCGGTTCTGGAGAACCGGTAGAGGAAATTTTTAGTAGTTCGGAGAACTGGCAAATCCCGCCTCTGACTGGCCCCGCCCCCATCTATTCTCCCCCTCCCATTGAGTCCTAGCTGATTGGCTGGGTCTTCTTTGGTTGCCCTGCACAGGAGAACGGAGCTGGAAAGCAGGTTAGTGGGGGGAGGGGGGAAGAGGGAATGGGGATTTTGAAGTATCCTTCCCTCAGGAGTGAGGAGGGAATGGAGAATTTTACGGTATCCTTCCCCTGCCACGCCCACCAAACCACGCCACACCCACAGAACTGGCAGTAAAAAAAAAAATTTGATTCCCACCACTGGTTGTATCTTTGAATGGCCACTAAGCAAACTGTTGTAAGTCAAGGACACCCTGTGTGAAACGGCCGTACAGCAACATACCTGGATTATTTTGGGAAAAGCAGTAAGATCGGAGTAGATAGATGCCGTAGGCTGGAGCTACGTAGAGGTAGATGTGCTTGAAATGTAGGAGGATAGCAAAGAGAAAGGCTCCCTCCAAGTATCTTTTCTGGAAAGAAATGATGATACGGAAAAGGAGAGCAAAGAGTTAGAATAAACAAACAATCATTGTCTTCATCAAAGCATGAGGAGGAAATGAGGAACTTGGGGCCTTGTGTAGAGTTTAACAAAGCAACATAGGAGCTTTTCGAGATTCTAGAATTACCTTTCTTCGTTCATTATCGTAGAAATAATGTAAATTCTAGGCCGCTCACCTTAGGCATGAAAGCCGGCTGGGTGACTTTGGGCCAATCGCCAGGAGACGGTGAGTTCTAGTCCCACTTTAGGTATGAAAGCCAGCTGGGGGACTTTGGGCCAATCACCAGGAGACGGTGAATTCTAGTCCTATCTCAGGAATGAAAACTGGCTGGAGGATTTTGGGCCAATCACCAGGAGATGGTGAGTTCTAGTCCCGCCTTAAGCATGAAAACTGGCTGGGTGACTTTGGGTCAATTGCCAGGAGACGGTGAGTTCTAGTCCCACTTTAGGTATGAAACCCGGCTGGGTGACTTTGGGCCAGTCCCTCTATCGTTCTATTCAACCCACCGCACGCAGTTGGTGTGGGGAAAACAGGAAAAGGAAGAAGTCAAGGAGTGTGTGTGTTTGGAGAGAGAGAGAGAGAGAGAGAGAGAGAGAGAGAGAGAGAGAGAGAGATATGGAGGGATGAAGGAAGGGAAGGGGGGGGCGCACTAAACACCACCTGGAATAATCGTGCAATGGAAAGCAGCAGCAACCCAAACAGGAAACCATTGTATTGGAAGTGAATATCTGAGATTGATATAAGGAAGTCCGTCTGCTTTAGAAAAAATTCCTCCCAGCCAAGAGGTCTGTCCAATTTAAATAACAATTCCAGCTAGCTCTAAACCCCTAACAGATTCGGTAGGTCTAAAGGCACACTGAGGTTATTTATTTCGCCCGACTCTCGTATTTGGTTAATGGGTCAGTATCTTCAGGAAAGGTAAACGGAGAGTGAAGGATACGATCCACAATTAAGAGGCCAAAATTCCACAAGAGGAGGACTGAAAGAACAAACGGGGGGCTCTCCAATAGGTCTTTTCCGCCTCGCTTCCCGTTGACACAACTGCAGCATCTGTAACAAGAAACCAAGACACACAAATCTTACTTGCATCCCATCTTATGGAGTGCTCTCGTCCCATGCTCCTGGAACAGCTCGGGACTAGCAGTTAAACACTAGAAAGGCTTCCATGCAAAGTTAGTTTATTGGATTCATTAGGCATCCTCAAAGTATAACTCACAGTTATGTTGAGATTCATCTAACATCCAATTTTTCCCTCAATAATTGCCTCAGTAGTGTGAAAAGATTCAAAGAATAGAGAATTGAATTCTTTATTGCCAAGTGTGATTGGACATAACAAGGAAATGCTCTCAGTGTACATAAAAAAAGATACATTCATCAAGAATCATAAGGTACAACACTTAGCGATAGTCACAGGGTACAAATCACACTAGGAAGCAATCAATATAAATCGTAAGGATACAAGCGACAGAGTTAGTCATACAGTCACAAGTGGGAGGGGATGGGTGATAAGGAGTGATGAGAAGATTAACAGCAATAGCAGTGCAGAGTTTGTAAATAGTTGGACAGTGTTGAGGGAATTATTTGTTTAGCAGAGGGATGGCATGGGGGAAAAAACTGTCCTTATGTCTAGTTGTTCTGGTGTGCAGGGCTCTATAGTGTCGTTTTGAGGATAGGAGTTGAACAGTTTATGTCCGGGATGTGAGGGGTCTGTAAATATTTTCACAGCCCTCTTTTTGACTCGTGCAGGTCCTCAGTGAATGAAAGGTTATGGTGAGATGAAATAATATGGTATGAATGAGCATAAAACTATGTATAATTATGTATAAATATGTAACTAATAATAGAATAGAATTCTTTATTGGCCAAGTGTGATAGGACACACAAGGAATTTGTCTTGGTGCAAATGGTCTCAGTGTACATAAAAGAGAAGACACATTTGTCAAGAGTCAAGAATCATCAGGTCCAATATTTAATGATAGTCACAGGGTACAATAAGCAATCAAATTGCACTGGGATTTGATCCCACAGCGTTATAGCAAAGGAAAACTCCCATTCAATGGTCCAGGTAAGAATGCCCGAAAAAACTCCCCCAGCCCAATGAGAGATCAAATCAGTGACCAATCAGGATTACAGATGTGACCATGTGACGTGAACTACATTTCCCATGAGGTATTTACTACATTTCCCATGAAGCATTCCCTTAAGGGGGAGGCTCTCATTCCCAAACTATCTAGCTATTGTCTTATCAAGCAAAAACATCTACGTTCCCTCCAACCTCCCCAACTACAGGTAGTCCTTGTCTTACGACCATCCATTGGGTGAACCATTCAAAGTTGTTGACAGTGAAAAAAAACAACAACTTAGGACCGTTTTCCACATTTATGACCTTTGCAGCATCCCTATGGACACAGGAGCAAAATTCAGAGGCTTGGCCACGGACTCGTACTTATGACAGCTGCAGGGCCCCTGAGTCATGTGATTCCCTCCTTTGCGACCTGACAAGCACAATCAACGGGGAAGCCCGGTTCACTTCACAACTGTGTCACTGACTTTAACAACGGCAACGATTCGCTTAACAGCTGTGGCAAAGAAAGGTCGTAAAATGGGACAAAATCCACTTAACAGCTCTCTTGCTTAGCAATGGGAACTTTGGGCTCAAATGTGGTCGTAAGTCGAGGACTACCTCTACAGTATTTTGGAAAGACCAGGATCATCGAAATCAGTGGTCGCCTTCCCTTTTCTCCGGACCCCAAGGAGCACCCAATAGCAATAGCACTAAGACTTCTATACCGCTTCACGGTGCTTTTACAGCCCTCTCGAAGCAGTTTACAGAGTCAGCATATTTTCCCTCAACAACCTGGGTCCTCATTTTACCTACTTCGGAAGTCAACCTTGAGCTGGTCAGGATTGAACTCGTGGCAGTGGGCAGTCAGCCTGCAATACTGCATTCTAACTAGGAAGAAAGGAACCACGGTGCCACCGGGAAAGAGAATGAGAAAGGGAATAAGAGAGGAAGGAAGGAAGGAAGGAAGGAAGGAAGGAAGGAAGGAAGGAAGG
>NW_020769341.1:587636-605007 GCF_900518735.1 Pseudonaja textilis
TATCTATCTATCTATCTATCTATCTATCTATCTATCTATCTATCTATCTATCTATCTATCTATCTATCTAATCTACAAAAACCTTATCCACCAGGCCAGACAGCTTCATGTTTGTATGAGATGCTAAACCACAGCATTTTAGCAGGCACTCCTCCGGTGCCAGTAATAAAGAGACTTGGAACAAATACTATTTGGAATCTTGTGTAATTACAAAATCTGCTGATAGTTCAACTTTGTGATTGGGAGAACTTGACATTAGCTGCAGGCTTCAAGCACTTACAAAGTTTAATCAAATTTTTTATTTCATTTTGGAACGCTGTTACAGAGGAAACCTAATTTGCCGGGGCAGTGGAAAATTAAATCTATTTCAGGTGTTTGCGTGTTGGGTTTTCCCCAAATATGGGCACAGGATTAAAGACAAAATTATAATGGTCCACCATAATTGCCCAGGAAGACTTGTGTAAATTAGTGTCCTCTGTAAAGAAATACAGGTATTTCTCGATTCACAACCATTTGTTTAATGATCAAAGTTACAATGGCACGGATAAGAGGGATATAGGACTGTTTTTCAGAGTTACGCCCATTGCAGCAATCCCATGGTCATGTGATCAAAATTCAGATGCTTGGCTAGCTGACTCATATTTATGATGGTCGCAGAGTCCTGGATCCATGCGGTTCCCTTTTGTGACCTTCTGACAAGCAAAGTCAACGGGGAAGCCAGATTCACTTAACAACCGTGTGGCTAACTTAACAACTGCAGTGATTCACTTAACAGTGGCAAGGAAGGTAAAATGGGGCAACATCTGTCTCGCTTAACATCAGAAATTTTGGGCTCTGCTGTGGTCGTAACTCAAGGATTACCTGTAAGAATTAGCTCCTCTCTCTTAGTAGCTAAGCCCTGGGAAGTTCAGAGCTATTGGTAAAACCCGGAAGTAAGAAAACATGTCGGAGAAAATCAGACACTTCCACAATGCTGGAAAACTCCACAGATGTCCTCACCAGGTGTCAAGCTCAACCCGAGGGCATCTTTACCCTTTACCTTGTGAAAAACCTGCAATATATTTAAGTCCTGGAAAATCACCACTTAGAATGTGGAAATTCTACAGCCGTGAGGAAATTTCCAGAAGTAGTAACAATTCTGGGAGAACCTGTTTATTGAAGCAGTAAAGGCATCAGGTTAGAAACTGGGAGACAGTTGAGTTCTAGTTAGGGATGAAAACTGGCTGGGTGACTTTGAGTTCTAGTCTCGTCTTAGGCACGAAAGCCAGTTGGGTAACTCTGAGTCAATCAATAGGAGATGGTGAATTTTAGTTCTGCTTTTAAGCACAAAAGCAGATTGGGTGACTTTGGGCCAATCACTAGGAGACAGTGAGTTCTAGTTCTGCTTTAGGCATGAAAGCCAGGTGGGGGACTTTGGGCCAATCAACAGGTGATTGTGAGTTCTAGTCCTGCCTTAGGCACAAAAAACAGGTAGATAATTTTGGGCCAATCAACAGGTGATTGTGAGTTCTAGTCCTGTCTGAGGCATGAAAGCCGGTTGGATAACTTTGAATCAATCACCAGGAGATGGGGAGTTATAATCCTGCCTTAGACACCCAGCCAGCCAGCTGACCTTAGGCCAGTCACTATCTCAAAGCCCCAGGAAGAAAACAGTAACAAACCACTTCTGAAAAATCTTGCCAAGAAAATTGCAAGTTTTTGAGGTAGTCGCCACGTGGGTCAAATCTGACTTGAAGGCTGAGAAATCAAAATAAAGGAAGTGTGGTTTGGATTCTTCCGAATTAAGTAGGAGTTGAATAATGGAGAATGAGAATTCTTACACCTGGATTGCAGTGTTTGCTTGAAGTCCTTCAACATGACACCACATGCAAGGGAAAAGAAAGAGATAGAGAGATAGAGACACAGAGAGAGAGAAAGAGGGAGGGAGGGAGAGAGAGAGAGAGAGAGAGAGAGAGAGAGGTGTGAAGCCTGGGCTGTCCATCAGTCCTCAGATGGAGAGTCAACAGCTCCCAGGTCTGGAGGTGGCTGATGAGGAAGAGGAGGAACAATTGGGCCCAGTATCTGACGTGTGGATGCACAGAAGGCAGAGGAGAGGAGAGCAGTGGAAATCTATGGGCCGGTCCTTGGGACAGAAGAGCCACCACTACTAGCAAAACCCCACCCTAACTCTGGGGATAAAAGGCTGGGAGCAGAGATGAATAGATGTGGCAGACAACTATTCATCTTCTGGCTGTCCAGACTCGTTAACCTGCAGTGAGAGAGAAACATTTTGCTGGGGCTGCCGGCGCTTCTAATTAAAGGAATCTTTGAGTTCACTTCAGAGGATTTGTTGTGTTTGGGGAACTGGGTGAGAACAATAGCCTGGCGGTGTCGCCATAGTGGAAAGCAGCAATTCCATTAAGTAGAAAAAGATTTCAAAAGTGGCCTTCTGAACTTCTTATCTGTGCAGGTAGCATAAGTTGAAGAGTTGCGGACTTCAACTCCCAGAATTCCCCAGCCAGCTAAATGAAAATCACCATCACCTTCACGGTTTGGTGGATATTTCGCCTATTGCTGCCAAAACTGAAGAACTCAAACAAGAACCTTTTTTGCAGCTCCTGTGGAAAGTTACCTGCTGAGGTACGAAGAGAAGTTGCCTTGATGGACAAGGAAGCCAACGTTTTGGAGATTGGACTGACATTTGGCAGAAATGGTGTAGGGCGGGGGGTTGGACTAGATGACCTACAAGGTCCCTTCCAACTCTGTTAATCTAATCTAATCTAATCTAATCTAATCTAATCTAATCTAATTTTGCCCTTCAAACAGATTGGCGAGAGTCTGGTCTTACACCTTAGTTTCCTCTGAAGATGATAAATAGCCATTTGTCTTTTAAAACCAGGCAGATAATAGAGAAATATCCTGCTCTGTGTTTATACAGGTAGTCCTCAATTTATGACAAGTGAGCCCAAAATTTATGTTGTTAAGTGTGAGGCATTTGTTAATGGAGTTTCGTCCCGTTCTACGACTTTTCTTGCTGCATTCGTTTACTGAATGGTTGTAGTTGTTAAATTAGCCACCCGGTTGTTAAGTAAATCTGGCTTTGCCCCTAGATTTTGCTTGTCGAAAGGTCGCAAAAACGGATTCCTGTGACCCCAGGATACTGCAATGGTCATAAATGTGAGTCAGTTGTCAAGCGAATGTAAATCACATGACCCTGGGGAAGAGGCAATGGTCATTAAGTGTGAAAAACGGTCATATGTTTTTTTTTCCAGTGCCATCGTAACTTTGAACAGTCACTAAACAAAGCGAGTCACGAACTATCTGTATTCTATACATGAGAAGGGATCAAACCCCAGCGGTTATCATGCCCTGCTCAGTTCAAGTCATTTTTATTTTTTAAAAAATATGGTTTTAATCTCTGAAAGAAGTCCGTTCTCTTGAGTTAAGGCTGTTCCCTCCCCGCAGTCCTCCGTTTCCAATGGGGAAACTGATGCAATGAAGTTAAAACAAGGCTGTTGTCATGAGAGAAATGAAAGTCTCTGAGGAAATTTTTGCATTTCTTCTGAGTAAAAACATTGCTAGACAGGCAATCCTCAACTTACGACCACAGTGGAGCTCAAAATTTTGCTGAGCGAGGCAGCTGTTAAGCAAGTTCTGCCCCATTTTACGACCTTTCTCGCTACCATTAAGCGAAACCGCTGCCGTTGTGAAGTTAAGTCACATGGTTGTTAAGTGAATCTGGCTTCCCCATGGACTCTGCAGATTAACAGGTCACAAAACGGGACCCTGGGATGTGTTATAAAGACACGCCTTCCAAATTTTTACCACATGACCATGGGAATGCTGCAAGTCACGTGAAAAACCATCATAAGCCACTTTTTTCAGTGCCGTTTTAACTTTGGTCACTAAATGAATTGTTGTAAGTCGGGGACTGTACTGTATGAATATATTTCTCTCTCTTCCCCAGAGTAGGAATGGATATTTTCATTCCAGCCTCAGACAAAACCTATAATGAGAAATACAATCAATTATTTCCTTGTCTTTCCTTGGCGTCTAAATCTTCGTTTTTCCACACGGATGTGGGAAAAAGTGACATTTGGACAGGATGAGCTCTCTGCTTCCAATCAAGAGTACAGACTATTTTGAATTCAAAAACAGGCTGTTCCAATCTTATCAGAAGTATTTCAAATGGTCTCCATCACCACTTATCATTGGAGATGGAAAAAAACCCTTAGCATGGAATGACCATTGTGCTTCAATGCTGTTCTTTCACTTCAATAGCACTAGCGATAGCACTTAGACTTATATACCGCTTCCCAGAGCTTTAACACCCTCTCTAGGCGGTTTACAGAGTCAGCCTATTGCCCTCATCAATCTGGATCCTCATTTTACCGACCTCAGAAGGATGGAAGGCTGAGTCAACCTTGAGGCCAGTTGAGATTTAACTTCTGGCAGTCGGCAGAGTCAGATTACAATACTCTATTCTAACCACTGTGCCACCACAGCTCCTTCCTTCCGTCCTCCCTCCTTCGCAATAGCATTTAGACAACAAATTTCTATGGAGCAAAGACCCCTACGCAATTCGCACATAAAAAAAATCCATCACATTCCTGTTTCTAGTTTTAGCAAATTCTAGGTTAGTCTTTTTAGTACAAAAAACCCCTAGGCCTCCTCCGGTTAGAACCATGCTTTGGATTAGCCCAGTAATGGCAAATCTTTGTGTTGTAGTGTGCCGAAAGCGCGTGCATGCTGGCACCCACAATGCAATGCGCTCTGCCCCCCCTGCGCATGCATGTGGAATACCCCCGACCTGCCATCTTAACTGCACTGCGCATGCATATGCCTCCCAGATGATTTTCAGCCAATTTGAGGCCATTATCGCCCTCCTGAAGGCTTGAGGGAAGCCTCTGTAGCCTCAGGAGGCCGAAAAACAGGCCTTCCGGACATACTGGAGGTGCCCGTTTTCAGCCTCTGGAGGTTCCTCAAGGGAATCCTCAGGAGGCTGAAAACAGGCCCATTTCAGCATTTCCGGTATGTCCAGAAGGCCCGTTTTTCGGCTTCCTGAGGCTGCAGAAGCTTCCCTTGAGCCTCCAGGAGAGCGAAAATGGCCTCAAACGGCCCGAAAATTAGCTGGGAGGTGCGCACATGCGCAGTGCAGGTACGTTTGGCTGGGCCACCACAAATGGCTCTGCGTGCCACCTGTGGCACACGTGCCACAGGTTCACCATCACGGGATTAGCTCATGGTGGGCGAAGTCAGCTCCAGGCTGTAAGCTTGCGACACAGCGCCAAACGTGTGAATCATTGATAGAAAACCGGCTCCAGGTCTATTTGTAGCGAATGAGCCGAATAATCTTATTATTCATGAAATCTGTCGTGTGCGGGTGAGTGGCGTCCACGCAAAACCCATCGCTCATGGCGATTTTCAGCACTTCCTCCACGAAGACCTGGAAACTGTTAATCTGCTTCTTGCTGGGAAGGACCCACAACCTCCTTAAGTTCTGCCTGGTGTATTCCTCTTCGGGTAGACCTTCCACGCTGGCTACCCAATCCAAGGTGACATGGTAGGGGTCTTCTAAATAAGTAGAAATGGAGGACAGGTTGCCATTGAAACAGTAGTAAAGTTTGGAGCCTAGGAGTTTGAGGAACAAACTGGAAGTGCTGAAGATATGGGCGCTGAACACTTCCATGTTAGAAGAGGACAAACTGTAGATTTGAGGAGCTTCCCGGACGGTGAAATGAACCGTTAGGGTCCTTTGGTCCAAAGTGATGTTGAGCATTGCGTTCTTCTCAGCTTTAGAGAGCTCCACTTCCTTCTCCAGGAGAGCCTCAATGAGGGGTTGGACCTGGTAAAAGTCTGCTTCTCGCCGAAGCAGGCCCATTTCTTGGAAGTCCTCGGGCAGGTCCAGGTGAGACGTTCTCAAGAAGTTGAGGATGTAGCGGAAAACTTTGCCGTCGCGGTCAATGAAGCAGTGGCCTTGGCTGTCTCTTTTGGTCGGCATCTTCCCACTAAACATGGCGCCCAGCATGGAGTCTGGGAAGCTGGTCAGAGTGGAGAGGGACGTGGTGTATAATTTCCCGCCAACGTTCAGCGTTATGGGCTCCGACATGGCTGGAAACGGAGCGGATCTGGGAGAAGGAAGGAAGGAAGCAAAGGGAAAGGAAAGGAGGAGGGAAAGAAGGAAAGCAAGCAAGGAAAAGAAAAAGAAAACAAAAGAAGGAAGGAAGGAAGGAAGGAAGAAGAAAAGAAAGAAAGAAAGAAAGAAAGAAAGAAAGAAAGAAAGAAAGAAAGAGAAAGAAAGAGGGAGGGAGGGAGGGAAGGAAGGAAAGCAAGCAAGCAAGAAAAAGAGGAAGAAGGAAGGAAAAAAAGAAAAGGAGGGAGGGAGAAAAGACAAGCAAGAAAGAAAAGAGAAGAGAAAGGAAGAAAGGAAGAGATGGAGGGACGGAGGAAAAGAAGGAAGGCAAACAAGAAAGAAAAAAGAAAAAGAAAGGAAAGGAGGAGGAGAGAGGGAGGAAAAGAAGGAAGGCAAGCAAGCAAGCAGGAAAGAAAAAGAGAGAAAGGAAATAAAGAAGGAGAGAGGGAGGGAAGAAAGGAAGGAAAGCAAGAAAAAGAAAGAAAAGAAAGAAAGAAGAAAGAAAAGGAAATAAAGAAAGAAAAGGAAATAAAGAAGGAGAGAGGGAGGGAGGGAAGAAAGGAAAGAAAGAAAAAGAGAAAAGAAAGAAAGAAGAAAGAAAAGGAAAGAAAGAACAAAAGAAAGAAAAAGTCCAAATTATATTAATTCAATTTGAAGGGAGAGAAACACCCTGAATGCATTCCAGGTAGTCCTTGACTTACGACAACATTGGGACTGGAAATTTCTGCTGTTAATGCAAAGTGGTTGTTAATTGAGTCATGTCAATTTGGACACGCCCCACAATCACATGTTCACAATTCAGGGGCGTGGCAACTTTCCCGAGTCACAAAATCGCTATTTGGGAATCCTCCCAGGTGGCTTCCCATAGCAAAGTCACTGGGAAGAGGGGAGCCACACTCGCTTAACAACGGTGTTCCTAACTTAACAACTGCAATTATTCACTTAACAACTGTGGCAAGGAAGGTTGTAAAATGGGACCAAAGTCACTAAACCTTTGCCCTGCCTAGCAACTGAAATTCTTGTCCCAATAATTATTATAAGTCATGTACTACTTGCAATCCATCTATATAAAAGCGAAATACCACTCGCGCATCATCACGAAATCTCCAGAACCGTAAAGCATACAAACTTGAAAATTGGCCCATAGGTTCCTCTTGGCTTCTAGGTGCTCACTAAGAAAGGATTTTTTGAAATGACCATCAGAGCATTTAGAGTACTTCCTATATTATTATTAACATGCTCTGATGCTAAGGAGTTCAACTCCCCCTCCCCACCTGAAAAGAAATCTCTTCCAAATGCAAAACACAAGCAGAGGAGAGGAGTTTCAGTTTTCGTTTCACAGCACCAAGCAGCTTTGTTACAGAACAGTTGAGCTAAGCCACGCCCAGGCTCCTTGCTGTCTCTTCCTTGCTCACACAGCAAATACTGTTTCAGTTTCCAAAGAGCCCTCAACTCTCTCACTCACTGACAGGACGCTAGCCAGATGAATACCGATGGCTTGCTGGCAGAATTTTTCTTTCCTCATTTTCCTCCCCCCAAAACTAAGCCCGACCACATAGTTTCGTAGCAAAGCACGGGTATCGAGCTAGTTAAGTATGTTCGTGAATTGCCACTTTGCAAATTCCACGCAGTTGTGCTGCTGCTCAAGACTCTTATACAGATAGTCCCCAATGTACGACAAGGTATGTTGCAAAGTGAGAAATTTGTCAAGTGAGTCTTGCCCCAATGTACGACCTCCCTGGCCATGTCTGTTTTAAGTGAATCCCTGCAGTTCTTGCATTAGGAAGACGGTTGTTAAATGAATCTCGTTTCCCTCTGGACTTTGCTTGTCAGAAGGTTGCAAAAGGGGACCCGACGGCCATCATAAATGTGAATCTGTTGTCAAGCATCCAAATTTAGGTCACATGACTGGGGGGGGGGGATGGAACGCTGCAATGGTTGTAAGTGTGAAAAACGGTTGTAAGCAGGAGTGGTATTCAGGAGGTTCTGACCGGTTCTAGAAAACCGGTACTGGAAATTTTGAGTAGCTCGGAGAACCAGCAAATGCCACCTCTGACTGGGCCCGCCCCCCTCTATACCCTGCCTCTTTGGTTGCCCTGCACGGGAGAACGGAGCTGCAAAGCAGGTTAGTGGGGTGTGGAGGGAATGGGGATTAGTATCCTTCCCCTGCCACACCCACCAAGCCACGCCCACAGAACTGGTAGTAAATATTTTTGAATCCCACCACTGATTGACCTTCCCAAACGGGAAACCCTAGATGACCAGCGAAGTCCAGACTCTGATCAGGGCCCATGAACCTGGCTTTCAGAGCAGGTGACATCTCACAGTACAGCACTGCCAGAGCTGAGCTGAGAAGGGGGAACCAAACATGCTAAGATGTATAGGAGGAAGGTGGAGGGCCACTTTACTGACAGTGACCCACGGCAGATGTGGAGGGGGATACAGGCCCTGGCCAACTATAAAGGCCAGAGCCCAACAAACAGCGAGAGCAGCAGCACTCAGGCAGAGGAGCTAAACATCCTTTTTTGCACACTTCGAGACCACCAAGAACCTGGACGTATTGTCTCACGAGGACCACGACGCTGCACCTGTTTCTCTTCAGGTGCATGAGGTGAGAAAAACACGGAGAGCATTAAATCCCAGGAAAGCTGCTGGGCCTGATGGCATTCCTGGTGCCGTAGTTAAAAGCGTGTGCTGACCAGTTGGCAGAAATACTTACAGAGCTGTTCAATCTATCTTTTTAACACATGCCATCATCCCACAAGGCCTGAAGGCTGCAACCATCATCCCCGTTCCCCACCACCAAAAAACAACTATAAACACCCCCAATGACTATAGGCCCATAGCGTTAACAAGCTCCATTAGGAAGGTTTTTGAGCAACTAGTTTCACAGCACATCAGAGACTGCCTCCCGCCCTCCTTCGATCAACATCAGTTTGCTTATGGAGCAACGCGATCTACAGAGGATGCTGTGGCCATCACACTTCATACAGTGCTGAGTCATCTGGAGAACAAACAGAGCTATGTGAGGATGCTCTTTGTGGGACTACAGCTCTGCGTTTAACACTATCATCCCAGATATGCTAGTAACTGAACTGTATAATCTGCAGGTCCCCACCTCCACATGTTCCTGGATTAAGAACTTTCTGACAAACAGACCACAGTCTGTTAGACTTGGCCCCCACCTTTCTTCCACTATTACATTCAGTACTGGTTCCCCCCAGGGTTGTGTCATGAGCCCCCTGCTATATGCCTTGTATATCTTTGATTGCTCACCAAGCCACGCAACAAACACCATCATAAAGTTTGCAGACGACACGGCTGTGATTGGTCTCATCTCCGGAGAGGATGAGACGGCATATAGGGCAGAAGTAGAGAACCTGTCTGTCTGGTGTTCACAGAACCAATCTGTCACTGAATGTCCATAAAACCAAAGAACTGATAATGGACTTCAGGAGACATGGACAGGACCAAGCCCCACTCATCATCAACGGAGAACGGGTGGAAACTATCCCTACGACCAGATTCCTTGGCATCCGTATTTCAGCTGATATCTCCTGGTCCCCTAACACCAAGGCCATAGTGAAGAAGACTCAGCCGCGGCTGCACTTCCTGTGGGTTTTCAGGAAGAACAATCTGGATACGAAGCTGTTGCTGGCTTTCTATAAAACCTCTGTGGAGAGCACTCTGACATATTGTCTGCGTGTGTGGTATGCAGGCTCCACAGCTGAGGACAGGAAAACTGTACACAGGGTGATAAACACAACTCAAAATATTATTAGTTGCCCTCTGCCCTCCCTGGAAGACTTAGCCAGGTCCTGCTGCCAAAGCAGAATCAAGGCCATTATAGACACCCTGGCAATTATCTTTTTGACCTGCTGTGGTCTGGACGGCGTTTTAGGTCAATAAAATCCCACACCACTAGACTAACAAATAGTTTCTTTCCCTGGGCCATCCGAACCGCAAATAAACACGAAGTCTCTACCTCATTAGGATGTGAAAAGATGTGAAATCTCAATACCCCATTCAGATGTATAATAACATATTACAGTACAATCCATCTCTTGTGCAATATACTCGGCTAAGCATTACAGTCAGTGATGGATGCATATTTTGTGTATATTCGTAGATATTGTACTCTCAAATTGCAAACGGAGATGTGGGTACTCTATTTTTCTTATCTTCATTTTTAAGTGCTTTGGTTTTATTGTATTGGGGTGCATCCACAGTTTCGTTGTACTTGTACAATGACAATAAAGTTCTTCTAATTCTAAAGCCACTTTTTTCAGTGCTGTTGCCACTTTGAATGGCCACTAAGTGAACTGTTGTTAAGTCGAGGACTACCTGCAGTTATATATTAATCTGATCATTAAAACCTGCTAGAGATGCCCGGTCACAAACACCTTTGCCACTGATTTTTCGATGCGGCAAGCTGAGGCTTTGTTGTGTGTTTTTTCTCTGCAACTGTCCCAGTTGTGCGATTCCTCCTGGTTATCTTACGGCTGGCGACAAGCTGTGTGACAGATGGTCAAAATATTTTTCTTCCGGAGGCTTTTAATTGAATTTTGGCTGATGATGCTATTTTTGCCGTCCTGCTTTTAAGAGGCTGCGGGCCGATCGAATCCTGCTCTGTACCCTTGAACTGCGGTCATTATATCTATATATTATTTTTTTAAATGTATTCCAGCATAACTCTGGAATGCCTTGAACAATTTCAATCAAACTTGGTACACAGATGGCTTACCCTCTGGAAACAGATATTGTGGGGATAAGACACCCCTAACACCCCTCGGGGTGTATGTTCTGTTAAGATGCAACCTGTTGGGCCTTAAAATGGCTTCTACCGTACTGCCGTAAAATGGCTTCTACTGCACAGCCCTGTGGTATTGCCATGGTAACGGCTTCACAGTACTCCACAAGAGGGCTCTCTCTAGTAAGGAGGAAAATCCAACGTAAGAAATGACATTTGTTCCGGGTTGCCGAATTCAGGGTTTTTCCTGTCTCATATAGGATTAGGATAAATACCTGGGCAACGCTAGGTTACAGGCGAGTTCATAATAAAAACTGCTTGAATATTATGGCGTATGGAAATAGACGAACATCCATCTGTTCTGAATTTTGGATCTGGGCTGACAGTCTCTGCTCTGAAGCATGGACCTCCTTAAATAACTTGTTCCTTCCCACCTGTTTTTTTTAAAAGGGTGTTTTTTTCCCCAACCCTCACTGCCTTTACTCCTCAATCTGGGGTTAAAAATTTATCAGTTTAAACATCAGGCACTTCAAAGAGAAGCTAAGGGCCAAAGTCTTCTTTGTTTTTTAGAAAGAAAATGCAGAGTCTAAAAATAAGTTTGCGTGTGTGTCTCCAATACAGGTGACTGCTAAAGTAGAGAGGAAGAGATATATTATGCAGTGGATATATTTATATTTCCAAGAATATAGAACAATCATGCAGACAGTCCTCGACTTACGACAGTTTTGTTTAGTGACCGTTCGAAGTTACAAACGGCATTGAAAAAAGTGACAACCATTTTTCACACAACTGTGTGATCCCCAATGGTCGTGTAACCAAAATTCGGCTGTGTTGTAGCCTGCCAGTGGCCAACAGAGCTGGCGGCAGATTCGGACAGTGAGGAGGTTGGGGAGGAACATAGGCCAGTCCTGGAGTCTGGGGAAGGCTCTGACGAGGGCTCTGCGTTGGAGACAGAGATGGGGCCAGGGCCATCTGGCAGATATCAGCTGCCTTTGGTGTCGGAGATCAGTGGGGCAGAAGAACAGCTGGAGCCTGTTTCCAGTGTGCGCATGCACAGAGCTGCCAGAGGAAGGGAACAGTTAAGGAACAAGGGTTGATTTGGGAGTAAAGGCACTGTTGTGGCTAGCTGGGAGCAGGTGCGGACGGCTGAGGAGAGCGAGGACTCAGATGAAGGGCCAGGACAATTAAGGAGTGGACTGTTGCCTTCAGAGATTGTGGGGGCTGGCAGCAGTGATGAGGATGTTCCTGAGGAGGAAGAAGGCGGAGCCTCCTCGCTGACGGACCATAGATCGCGACTCTCTGTGGCTATGGTCCGTGCTCTTTCGTTGGAGAGCCCCGATCATTACGATTAAGGGCTGAAGCTGCCTTGGAGGGGCGGCGAAATAAGGGGAAGCCTCAAGCCAGGTTGAGGGGAGCTGCATCTCCCGCCCTGGGCTTGGTCTTTTTCCCCCCGAAGACGACTGCAGCGGTGGTTTAAAATGGCCACGCCGAAGAGGAGGACTCAGCTGGATTAAGATTTGTGCAGGAGAGAAGAAAGAGGTGGATAACATTGGAACCGGGACAACTGGGCAATACAACGAAACAAAAGTATGTGTCTCCTCACATATTTATGTGAGCACATAAATTTACAGCACATACTTATGTGTCAAGGTGCTCTGTAACCTTAAATTCAAACTAAATCGTTATTGATGCTTCCTCTGAAGTCCCACCATAATAAACCCGTGCAGCTCTTCAGGGGTTTTATTCAGGGGTGGGCTTCAAAAATTTCAGCAACCGGTTCTCTGCCCGGTTGCTGGGTGGGCGTGGACATGGTGGGTGTGGCCTAGTCAGCCTCCTGCACCATGGGGGGCCATTTTCACCATTCCCGGGCTCCGGAGGCTTTCTTCGAGCCTCTGGGAGGGCAAAAACGGCCTCCCTGGAAGCCAGAAACGGGCCCATTTCCGGTCTTCCCGAACTTCTGGGAGGCCCGTTTTTCCATCTTCCTCAAGCCTGCACACGGGCCCTGTACTTACCTGGCATCCAAAATGGGCCACATGGGGACTCCTGGGAGCGGTGGGGGGTGGGCAGCCAGGGGTGGGGATTTACCGGTTCACCAAACTGGCTCTTAAAAATGATAAAATTAGCTACCAGTTCGTTTGAACCGGGGCGAACCGGTAGCAGCCCAGCTCTGGTTTTATTGCATGTAACATCCCACAGGTCTTACCAAACGGTCGTCTTTCAAAGGATCAGGGTTTGTATAAAAGTTGTGCCAAACTGCTTAAATTGGACCATCATCTGGATTTCCAGGAACCTGCAAAAGTGAGAGAAAACAGGCAGTATCCTGTCTGAAAACAGGCATTATTATTCTTAAAGCATGACCACTGCTAGCTGGAAGACTGGTAATTATATTTCATTTATTGAGCATCAGGTAAGGTAAGGCTAGCTGTTTCCTTCCGACCTTTGTTCCTAATGGGGAACCCTTCCAGACTTCTGGACTTTGACTCCAGAATTCCTTGGGCATTGCAGAGGATTCTGGAAGTTGAAGTCCACACATCCGGGTTGCCAGTTAAGCAAACAACACTTTAAACCAGATAGTGTTTTCTCAACTTTAGTAACCTTAAGCTATATGGACTTTTGACTCCCAGAATTCCTTGGGCATTGCAGAGGATTCTGGAAGCTGAAGGCCATCCATCTGGGTTTTCCAGTTAAGTAAACAACACTTTACACTAGATAGTCTTTCTCAACTTTAGTAACCTTAAGCTGTGTGGTTTTCAACTCCCAGAATTCCACATGGTTTAAAATTGCCAATTGGGATGGGATGGAATAGAATAGAATAGAATAGAATAGAATAGAATAGAATAGAATAGAATAGAAAATGGAATGGAATGGAATGGAACAGAGAATGGAATGGAACAGAGAATAGAATGGAATAGAGAATAGAATAGAGGAGAGGAGAGGAGAGGAGAGGAGAGGAGAGAAGAGAAGAGAAGAGAAGAGAAGAGAAGAGAAGAGAAGAGAAGAGAAGAGAAGAGAATATGGAATGGAATGGAATAGAAATAGAAATAGAAATAGAATTCTTTATTGGCCAAGTGTGATTGGACACACAAGAAATTTGTCTTGGTGCAAATACTCTCAGTGTACATAAAAGAAAAGATACATTCATCCAGAGTCAAGAATCATAAGGTACAACACCTACAATTTCCTCATATTAGGAAACAGTCAATATAAATAGTAAGGATACAAACAAGGTTACAGTCACACAGCCATGAGTGGGAGGGGATGGGAGGATTAATAGTAATAGTAATGCAGACTTTGTAAATAGTTGGACAGTGTTGTGGGAATTATTTGTTTAGCAGAGCAATGGCATTCGGGGGAAAACTGTCTTTGTGTCTAGTTGTTCTGCGTGCAGTGCTCTATAGTCGTTTTGAAGGAAGGAGTTGAAACAGTTTATGTCCAGGATGTGAGGAGTCTGTAGATATTTTCAGAAGCCTCTTTTTGACTCATGTAGCATACAGGTCCTTGATTGAGGGCAAGTTGGTAGCCATTGTTTTTTCTGCAGTCCTAATTATCCTCTGGAGCCTGTATCTGTCCTCTTGGGTTGCAGAACCAAACCAGACAGCTATTGAGGTGCAGATGATAGACTCAATAATTCCCCTGTAGCAGCGGTCACCACTGGTGGGCCATGAAAATTTTCTGGTGGGCCGCAGAGAAATCTCACCCCAGAGCACCCCCACAAAGCAATTAATCCAGGCTGTGCAGAAACACAAGGCTGCGCAGCCCACATGGCCCGCGGGAACCCTCCCCGCCCACTCACTCCTTACCTGGCAAACTTGCCTGCTAAATTGCTATTTTTCCTTTTTCCGACCATCATCTGTTCTGCTGTGCTGGGAGATTTAGATAAGCTAGGAAGCAGGAAATGGTTGGATTTCTTGCTTTCTAGCTAGTCTTCAGATCTTCGGCTCTGCTTTTAAGCACAGCCGAACCACCCTTAGGACTGAAGCTTCTATTATTCAGTTCAGATTCATGACAAGCAAATTTTAAGTGACAGACTCAGGTAGCCGATGGCAGATAGATAGATCCCTGAATGATTCTGTGAGCAACTCAATCTGCCTGTCTGCTTTGCCTGATTTGGGGTAAAAGTTGCTCTTTTTTATAAAAAATTCAATATGTATATAAATATTTATAATGTTTACCTACAAGCCATGCCTAGCCAGTCACATGACCACCAAGCCACACCCACAAATTAGACCACGCCCACAGAACCAGTTAGTGGTCCCTGGGATTTAAAATTATAAATTTGGTGGTCCCTGAGGTCCAAAAAGTTGCCGACCCCTGCTCTGTAGAACTGCCTCAGCAGCTCCTTATGCAGTTTGAGTTTAAATGCAGTTTGAGTTTAAATGCAGTTTTGAGTTTAAATGCAGTTTTGAGTTTAAATGCAGTTTGAGTTTAAATGCAGTTTGAGTTTAAATGCAGTTTGAGTTTAAATGGGGGGTAAATGCAGATTATTTCTCCAAATAATCTGCATTTACACACACACACACACACACACACACCCCAGAGAGGAAGCAAGCAGGGGGAAAAAAAGCATCCTGCAATGAAGGGCAATGGGAGTGGATGATGGGCACTGTTACCCCACGGATTTGGATGGCATGTTTTGTTTTTTAGCCTTGTCTCCTTTGCGCGTTTGTTTTTATTTTCCCTGCCTTGCATCCACCAAACTTGGGAGGGGTAGTAAAATAAACTCCCAGGAAAAAAGGAAGAAGAGGAGACCCCGGAAAGCCATCCTGCCAGGGCCCACCTGGTGCTGAGTCAGCCTCCCATTCATTTGGAAGTCCTCCCCCCGCCCCCCGGCTCCACCGGCTCCGCGGCAGCACCTACCTTGTCTCCCCCGCAGTCGGTCCATCCGCCGTCGCTCCGGCTCAAGGAGGGAAGAGAGAGACCGCCGTGGGAAAAGGTGAAGGAGCCCGCTTTGGAAAGAAGAGAGGGTGGGGGGAGAGGGAGGAGGAGGAGGAGGAGGAGGAGGAGGGAAGAGCCGGCCCGGCGCAAGGCTTCTTGGGAAATGGAGTTCTCCGGCACTTCTCCGGCCAGCCCAAATCTTGGGGGCACGTTGGGAGGAGGGGAGAGGGAAAGCGCGCGAGCGGTCAGCTGGTGCTAAAGGAGACGCGAGCCTGGAACTGGAATGGGGGGGGGGGGGGGGGGGGGAAAGGGGGGGGGGGGGGGGAGAGAAACAGAGAGGGAGGGAGAGACTGAGAGGGAGGGAGAGAGAGTGGAGGATGAGTAGATAGATATTGAGTGGAGAGAAAGACGGATGGGGTCACCTGGGGAAAGGATAGATTTTGAGGGAGGGAAAAAGACGGGTAGATCGATAATAGATAAAAGGTACACCGCCTTAAGTCACTTTTTGTGAGGTGGACTGCTACGTAAATTAGATAGGTAGGTAGGTAGATAATGAGAGCAGACAGATAAGAGAGAGAGGAAAAAGAGGAGTAATGGTAGAGATAAATAGAGAGAGAGAGAGAGAGAGGGAGAGAGAGAGAGAGAGATAATGAGAGTAGACAGATAAGAAAGAGGAAAGAGGAGTAATGATAGATAGATGGATAGATGGATAGATAGATAGATAGATAGATAGATAGATAGATAGATAGATAGATAGATAGATAGATAGATAGACAGACAGACAGACAGACAGGACAGACAGACAGACAGACAGGTAATGAGAGTCCACAGATAAGGGAGAGGAAAAAGAAGAGTAATGACAGTGATAGAGAGTTATAATGAAAGAAGATAGAAAAGGGAGAAATAGAAAGGAGAGAGTGGAGTAATGATAGTGATAGATAGACCTACCAAGAGTGAAAAGAGAGACGAATGATTTAGAGGTGTGTGTGTGTGTGTGAGAGAGAGAGAGACAGAGAGACAGACAGACAGAGATGCTGGGAAGTTAGTCAATGGCCAGATGTACACAGCTCAGACTCACTTTTTGCGAGATGGACGGCTTTACAGAATAGCATAGGATAGGATATAGGATATAGAATATAGAATAGAATAGAATAAGAATAGAATAGAATAGAATAGAATAGAATAGAATAGAATTCTTTTATTGGCCAAGTGTGATTGGACACACAAGAAATTTGTCTTGGTGCAAATGCTCTCAGTGTACATAAAAGACAAGAGACCTTCGTCCAGAGTCAAGAATCACCAGGTTTATATATAAAGCCCATAATTAAATAACCAAAGATCTTGAGAAAGAGACAGGGAGAGGGAGCGGCGTGACCTACAGAGAGAGAGAGAGAGAGACAGAGTGAGTAATCGAGAGAGAGAGAGAGAGAGAGAGAGAAAGAGAGACCAGCTCCCGGCTAGCGGATTCGTTCCAAAGGCGCGGGAGGTTTCTCCCTGCGGTCGGGCGCCGGCTACCGCAACCCCTGGCGCTCTCCAACTGCACCAGCCGGGTAGATCCACCGCTGCCGCCGCCGCCCGGGCTTTGCAAAGAAGAAGAAGAAGAAGAAGAAGAAGAAGAAGAAGAAGAAGAAGAA